>JAJTWR010000251.1:1967500-2210000 GCA_021613335.1 Whitmania pigra | reverse complement strand
ACTGCGTCATGAAGTCATGTAAGGAGGTAAGGTTAACAGTAAAATTAATAATAATAATAACAACAACATTATCATCGTGTTCATTATCATCATCATCATTGTCGTCATTATCATTATCATCTGCATCATCATCGTCACCATCAGAAGAATGCATTATTAAAGACATTATCAGCGAATTCAACTATCAGGGAGACCAGATTGCTAATTTTGAATTTGAAAGTTTTCAGAAAGGTTTACGACTTCCGTGAAGTGGAGATGTTCAGGATGATGTTTAGGATGAGAAACATGGTCATGTCTCCATTGAAGCAACAATTTTTAATTAATTACAATTATTATCGCTTTTTTTTATAAAAACTAACTTCATTTTTATTTTTTATGCATTCATCCCCACTCATTTCTCTAATTACCAATGGCGTCGATGACGATGATTCTCATGATGATGGTGGTGGCTATTACAAATTATTGAACAATTCTCAACCACAACGGAGAACAAAAGAACAGACAGACACGGCGATGCAGAAATACCTTCGAACACCGAGAAATAGCTGAGAAAGTCATTGATTTGAATTTATTAAACGACCTTTTAATGACTGATAAAAGTGGACTGCCAATGTGAACAGGTAAGATTCGGTTCTCGGCGGCCGCGTTGGTAGCGGCTCAGTTGCAGTTGCTGCAGTCGACGCGGCCATGATAATGATGAGCGTAAAGCGATAGGAAAGATAGCACCACTTAACGACATTAGATAATGTTTTCATTGCAAACGTGTTGCCCCATGTTTATGCGTTGAGTTGTTGTTGTTGTTGTTGATCATCTCAATTGAGTATCTTCGAAAATTCTATTCAAGACCATATTTCCGTGCTCGGGAAAATTAAGCGTCGTAAAAATTGAAAACAACGCCGGTGGAATGATGATGGTGATGATGATGACGACGACGACGAGGAGGAGGAAGAGGAAGAAGATGAGGATGACTTAAAAAAAGCATGACTGAAGGCGCGTGATTGTAACTTTGTTGTTGCGGAGACATCTACAAACTGATCGAGATGAAACGAATTGAACGAGAACAAACGAAACTGTATTTCCTTCAAGAGTCAGTCAAATAAATTCGTTCGAAAAAAATTTAAATCGAAAAAATTCAAACATTTTGTGTTATTAATTTCTTTGTAATAATCTAAAATATATTTTGTAATATTCAAAAAGATTAAAAATTCATTTAAAATTATTCCGGATGGAAATTTAATTGAATTTCTTATATTTACTGAATTTCAAAATGCACCCGCGTTTGTTTACGACTTTTGTCGTCATATTTTAAATATAACTCCGCAGAATCGGTAAATGAAGACCGCTCCAACATCTTCCATACAACATTCAAGACCCTTCCATATACGGTCGTTTTGAAATCACACCTTATGGAAATAATCCATATTATCCACATTAACCAGCCTTATTCAGAACATCACCGATGATGGCCACTGGATATAGCGACTCGACAAAGTGTTAGAATCAAAAGTCAAGGATACCCTGGTGAACGGTTTGAAGAATTTGAGGATTAAATCATCGGAGATATTTGGATGGTTTGAGTTACCTTGAGGATTTTGAAATATTAGAACGTATTAGATTATATTTCGATTATTGTTGTAATTTTTTGTGCATCCATAAGTTGATGAGGTTGAAGGAGAAAAAGTGATCTGTTGATCTGACGTTATAAATTTCGTCTGTCGATGGAGCCTAGCGATCACAAAGTCAATAAAGTCATACTTTCCAAGTCAGCGAACCTCGGTGACATCACCAGGAAGGGCGTGAGGATCAAGTTCTACAGGAACGGAGACACTTTCTTTCGCGGATTTGAGTTTTCCTTCTGCCAGCACAACTACAAGAACCTCGACTATTTGTTGGACGAATTGAATCGTTCGGTGCTGTGCGATCAGTCCATCCTTCCTTACGGAGTCAGAGTCATTTTCACGATGCGTGGCAGACGAGTACGCGAAATCTTCGGACTAAAAGACGGGGAATCGTACGTCGTCAGCAGTTCGAACAGCTTCATACCTCTCCAATATGAGGAAATAAAAGAAAATCCCAGTTGGAGAAACATTCCACTGCCAAGCGGAAGAGCAACCATCTACAGCCAGACGTCTTCGCGTGTAACCAGTCCGGTCCGAGACAAAATCAAAAAGAGGTTCAGAGGATCGCCTATAGTGAGCATGCAGTGTCAGGATTCGAACCAGGGCAAGCTCATCTATGTCGTCCGCAACGACATCGGTCGACCGAGGGAAATCTACAGCTGGCTGATAAGTCCAAAGACCGCCCCAAACATCGACAAAGTCCTGAACGACCTTAGCTCTTACCTGGCCATGGAGAGAGGCTCCATGAGACGGCTGGTCGCCAGTGACGGCACCATCATAACCAGCATGTCAAAGTTAAACGAAAAGTCAAGCAGAGTTCTCTTTGCCTTCGGCAGCGAGACCTACAAGAAGGACGACTTGAAACTGACGAAAGAGGAGAAAGAAAATCTCCTCAAGGTCATCAATCAAAAGATTACGAAATCCAACAATCTCAAGAACTTCAGCATGAATGAGGAACTGGAAAGGACAAAGATTCAACATTTTTTACCCGGCTACCTCGAATTGTCCAATGCCGTGGCTTATTCCGGTCACAACTCGATAATCAAGAGGTGCTTCGATGTCAAGAGGAAGACCGATGGCTTCGTCAAGGCAATCGATGTGCGAAAGTGCACTTTGGCCGAGAAGGCTCGAATCGGCAACGAGATCTTTCTCATGAAGATCGCCAAACATCCCAACATCATGTCGACCTCGTCTCACTTCACGCACGATTTTTTCCACTTCCTAGTCCTGGAAAAGATTCCGGAGACTTCGCTACTCGACACCGTCCTCAACTCCAGCCATCACTCGGAGAAGTTCATCGCCAGTGTCGTCCACAGCTGTGCCTCGGCTCTCGACTACCTCCACACGAATCGCATCGTTCTGAGGCACCTCACCATGGAGAACATCATGGCATCGAAAGTGGCCGAAAGACTGGACATATTGAAAATCTGCGATTTCAGTCTGGCTACTCGGTTGAAGCAGAAGAAAAAGCTGTACGAGATCTGCGGATCTCCCTACTACATAGCACCCGAGATGCTCATGGAGACTGGGTACGATTCCAAAGTCGACGTTTGGTCGCTGGGCATCGTCATCTTCATGCTATTTCACGGTTGGTTTATCACGTTGTGCTACAATCAGTACAATCAGTGTTTACAAACAATACATCAGAGATACATAATAAAATTGCTACAAATCTGAATATAAAGTATAACTTTAGTCTTTAAACATAAACGTAATGCTTCTCTAGGTTTATTAAATAACTATTTTTAGATTTCTGCTGACTTTCGCCAATTCCTTTAGAATTTTTTATAAACTCCCAATTCCCAAATATCGCCGATCCATCAGTCGTAGTTTCAATTCCCATCTCGTACCTCCTACCGAATGAGTTCTCACAAACAAACCAGCCGTCGTTTTAAAACTTTGTTTACAAATCGACGAATGTTTTATCGTCTCCTTTCCATTTTAAAGGTAGACGGAGGTCATTCTAAGAAACAGGAACATGTTGATGTTAACACGTGATGTCGAATAGTTGTTTTGATGATGTTGCTTTTGTTGTTGATGTTGTTGCTGATATTATTCCTTTCCTGGAAATTATCACGAATTAGAATATATTCTGTTTAAATGGATTAATACTAATAAGGCTGGTAATAATCTATGTTGTGTTGGCGCTCTAAAACATCTGGTTTTAGACTACAATAATATTAATAATAACCTTAATATTAACAATAACAACAATAATATTAAAATGATGACGTCAATCTCTCATCCGCGTATCACGTTTCATCTCGTTAGTCATTTGAAGAGCGGAAGAAATTCTTTCCAGTTTCACTTTTAATCAATCAACTCCTTATCTCCATGACGACGGTTGTGGCATCTGATTGGTTCCTGTTATTTATCCGTCTTTATTTATCCATCTTGGCTTGGAAGATAAAAGCAATCTTACGAGACTCGACTGATGTTGGCTCACTTGTCTTAAGTACTTAACAAGGGAGAAAAATTATTGTTATTATTATTATTATTATTATTATTATTATTATTATTATTATTATATTATTATTATTATTATTATTATTATTATTATTATTATTATTATTATTATTATTATTATTATTATTATTATTATTATTATTATTATTATTTTAACAATTAACGACAAATGCTTGTAATAATGATTGACAGATAAAATCTTATTTTTTATAAGTTTTTAAATGCAAATCATTAATGACGATACAAACACCAGCCGAACACCATGAATTATTTTATTTCGAAACACAATTTCACCTTAACAAAAGCAAACATATCCTGTCACTGTCCTTATCGACCCCATTGCCCTCATTAGCCTCATAGACTTCAGTGACCTCATTGATGCCCGCAGGTCGGCCGCCTCACCAAGCCTTGCACAAGAACCACAACGAAATCTTCAGCAAAATCGTCACCGAACGAGTCGACTTCAGTCCATCTACCTGGAACCACGTGGGCAACGACGCCAGGTGTCTCATAAAATTCCTTCTGACGAGAAACCCGACGATGAGGTTCAACAGTTCGGCCATTCTCAAGCACAGCTGGGTCAGGAACAGATTGGTCAGACTGTCTGACCACGACCTCCGCTCTTACGTGACCTTCAACCTCCAGAATTACGTGGTCACTCAGAAGCCCAACATTCTAGTAGACCATCATCCCCTGGTCTGCACCCGATTGGATAACGAATCGCTATTCTTTGTTGACGCCTCGAGTCAGGAAGCCGAGGGTGGTGACGCTAGTTACGACGACAGGAGAGAGAGTGAGATTGTTTAGGAAGGAGAATGTTGCCGAACCGCGAGTGATTTTGAAAATGTTCGTGAATAATTAATCAGTTTGTTCAATAAATATTAATTACATCGTCATTAATATTCGGCGTCGACATCGCGAATTCGGTAACATCATGTCATGAAAATAACACAACATAAACACTCGAGAATGTATACATTATTATTTGCAATAAATTCAGTTTTAAAAATTCATTGACAATTTTTTTTGATCAACAATAAAAAGTTATAATACTAGTAGTTAATTTGTACGGCGCCATATGCATAGCGTCAGAAGCGCCTAATTTTGTCTTTAACTGCTGCCATTCGTCGTTCAACTGCAAAGATGAACATGACATGACATTGATAACCAACAAATGATGGTACGTCACTATACTTTAACAATACTCACATTCAGGAGGTGATTGATGTTATTGAGATTGTTATGAGATTGAAATTGATATTGGCCATATAATAAATGGCTATTAGCTTCCCTAGACTAATAAATACATAGTAGATTATAATTTAATAAATATTTATAAATAGGCATTAGTCAAGCATTTAATGTAAAAGATGTAAATAGGTATTAGTCAAGCAATTGGCGTGCAAGTTGTTACTTACTTATTACTCCGCCTTGGAGCTCCGACAGGGATCCTCAGAGGAGTTTCCCCCGTCTTCAAACGTTTCGGCCCTTTGTATCTCCTTACGTTTTCGGGGGGTGGGCCGCATCCGGTGATCAGCCGTATGTCCCTGTCGGTTTGGTCTATCTGGACCCAACTCTTACCGCCGGCTTTGAGAGGCACTCATCGGCCTTGTTATGCCGGTCACTGCCGTCTTGGACTGGAGCGACTGCGAAAGCTCTCAATGGCTTCTTCATGTCGCATATAACCTGTTTATCACCTGCAAACTTCGACTATGCGAGGCTCTCTTTGGCCTTATTATGTCGATCGCCTCCACCCCAGTTTGCCTACAGCGGTCATGAAAGCTCTCAGTGGCTTCTTCACACCGTCTTAATATATGCAAACTGGGCCTTATAATTTCTTTGTAGCGGCGGCCGGAGATAGAAATTTTCGGGACCCGGGCCTCGCGGCTGCGGTTTGATCCCCATTTCATGTTGCTTCGCGAGTCCGCGGCCGGCCCATTTCTCCCGACAACACCGCTTCTCTCGGCCAATGATTTGGCCCCGTCGTTCGGTGGATTATTCATACCGGAGACCGACGGCTTTCCCCGGCTTCCTGCAGTGGCCTCTTAAGACTTCTTCTGGCTCCTCATGTGCCAGATCCAGAATGAAGCCGCTTCTGCGGCCTCAGACATCTTTGTCATAGCCTTTGTGGCGTAGAAGGTTGAGTGCCTGCGAGCGACGGTGAAAGCAATAGTCGTCACATGTCGTGTTCGCAGTCCTACTCGCACCGCCAGGGAGCGCCCTCGGGTAGGGATGCTACTTAAATAGTGGATCGATTAAGAAGTGTCTTCAAGTCCTATTCGGATACACAAGGCACTCAAAAATTGGCTAAATACAACCACAAATAGATATTAGTCCAGCAATAAACATCAAACCTTGAAGCATCAACTTTAATTTTCCTCGTTTTAATCATTGTCTCCTCCAACTCTTCCGTTTTTTCCAGGACGCTGAAATACTGCTCCTAGCAGCGCTCCTCCTCCTTTAAAAAAAAATTAATTAACTAAATTTTAAAAATAAATGACAAAATCTTAACAAAATTAGTACCCTAAAATTGAATATGAATCAAATTAAATACGAATTGGGTAATTAATAATTTACTATTATTATCATTATCATTATTATTATTATTATATTATTATATTATTATATTATTATTATTATTATTATTATTATGATTATTATTATTATTATGATTATTATTATTATTATTATTATTATTATTATTATTTATTATTATATTATTATTATTATTATTATTATTATTATTATTCTTATTATTATTATTATTATTATTATTATTATTATTATTATTATTATTATTATATTATTATTATTATTATTATTATTATTATTATTATTATTATTATTATTATTATATTATTATTATATTATTATTATTTATTATTCTTATTATTATTATTATTATTATTATTAATTATTATTATTATTATTATTATTATTATTATTATTATTATTATTATTATTATTATTATTATTATATTATTATTATATTATTATTATTATTATTATTATTATTATTATTATTATTATTATTATTATTATTATTATTATTATTATTATTATATTATTATTATTATTATTATTATTATTATTATTATTATTATTATTATTATATTATTATTATTATTATTATTATTACTAATGCATAACCAATTATCAGTGGTGTTATTTTTAGTAACTTTAACGACTCATCCTTTAGGAATTTGCAAATCAACCGACATTCATAACAACAACGTAATGTGATTTTAATAATAGTTGTTCAATAATAATAATAATAATAATAATAATAATAATAATAATATAATAATAATAATAATAATAATAAATTATTTATAAAATTAAAATTATTAATTTAATAAATTGTAATTAATTTTAATAAATTGTAATTAATTTTAATAAATTGTAATTAATTTTAATAAATTGCAATTAATTTTAATAAATTGTAATTAATTTTAATAAATTGTAATTAATTTTAATAAATTGTAATTAATTTTAATAAATTGTAATTAATTTTAATAAATTGTAATTAATTTTAATAAATTGTAATTAATTTTAATTAAATAAATTTTAATTATTAATTTAAAATTATTAATTTAATAAATTTCAATCTAAATAATTAAAATAATTTGTAATAGTAAGAATAAAAATGCGACGCCGTTAGACATTCACTGTTTAGAAAATATTTGAAGGTGAAACAATGTAGGATTGAGAAATATTTGAAACGTTAAGTCACCGAAGTACGAAATATTTTCTTACTTTTACTTTTCACTTTCTGAGGATTTGTATTTTCTTATTGAATCTTTTTATTTGTTAGCTTTCTAAAGGTATAAACTATTTTTTAAATATTATACAATTTAATTAAAAATAATTATCATTTATTACATATTGTACAATTTAATTGAGATTAAATATTATTATTTAAATACTATACAATTTAAGTTGAAAAAATGCATTAATTTGACTTAATTTTGTGAAGGTTTTAAATAAATTTCACAAAAGTAATGAGTTTCTATCTCTTTATTCATTCTTCACATTGCATGTTACGACATTTATATTTGACATTCATCGTGCTGTATTCAATTTCAACTAATCCATAGTTGTCTGTTTAAAACATAATTTTTAAATTCTAAATCCTAAGTCCATATTGATAGATGTGGCAATAACACGAGCAACAACATCATTAGTAAGAACTTGTAAAATGCCGAAACTGATCAACAACAATAATAATAATAATAAATAATTAGTAATCATAATAAGATAATTATATTATCAAATTCCTCTAAGGTAGCCTTTACTTTAAGGAAACATCATTGGCTGCTTCCATGTTCACATAATAAGACACGCCCCCTTTTGTGGACTTCTCTCGAATCATGCCCCCCTTCTCACTGGCCGGATCTTTCCACTGCCCAGCCAATTCGAGTGTGGGAGACAAATTAAGGTACTCCCATCCTGTTTCAAATCCAACCTCTTGGATGTTACTTTTGAGAGACGAAACACTTTCCATGATGATATGATTATGATCCTCAGATGTTAGTTCAACAGGATCGATGCTTTCTATTTCGATGTCTTTGCTGCGCTCGTCGTCTGAAATGTCTATGCCAGTTCTAATATCGACTGCGGTTGTCACGATGTCCGTGCCGAGTTGAGTGTTGTTGTTGTTAATTGATACGTCGTTGTTTGAAAGAACAACTTCTTTAGCAGTTCTTCTTTGTCCATTCACGAGTTTATCTGACTTTCTTTTGTCGTTGACATTTGGCGACAATTGGGAACACGTGCGACACAGGCGACAGTGTCTCCGAAATGGTCGTCGGTTTGCGCGACTGCTCACTCTGGAGCTGGTTTCGTCGACCGTGTTCTCACTCTCGTGTTCAACTTTGAACTTTGAACTCTTAGAATCCAGGCTTGGATTTCCTGTGGTCGCCACTTTCGGTTGAACCCCATTTTGATTCAGCTTGGTTTTCCCTGATTCGCTTCGGAGCATTTTTAAGATGATTTGGAATTTCCCAACTGACGAGAGAAGTTGTTTAAGATCTTTTGGATTTGAATCTTCCAATGAAAATTCGATGGACTTCAAAAAGAGGTCACGTCCTAAATAAGATGAATTCATAAATAATTAAAAAAATTATAAATATATATATATATAGATGGTGATAATATATTGTGAAATAACGCATTGTCACCTGTTGTCAACAAATTGTCAGGTAAACTGGCAGATAACATCTGCTGATTGTCGGAAAATTGGAAGGAAATTTTTTTCGAGTGAGATGTGCAGAGAGGAAAGAGTAGCGTGTCAGTCTGTTTTGAAAATTTGTTTCAAATTATCTAATTAGGTATTATTGTAGCTCGATGATGATGAATATTATTATTATTGTTATTGTTATTTTTATTAATAATAAAATTTGTGTTCAGTTTTGTTGAAATCTAATGAAAATTTTTAATTAAACATGGAATGTTTTATTCTCATTAATAAAATTTATTTAAATATAATGCTTATCAATTACAATTTCCGCTGATTAAGGATAATACTTTTATTATAATTATTATTGCTTGTTATCGATAAACTATTATCACATTATCAACATAATTAATAAACGTGATTGTTGAATTATTTAAAATTCCTTTAAACTTTTATTTATTTACCTCTTCTCCATCATGAAATCCTTTTGCATGACAAACGGGAACTTCGCTTACTTATGATGAATAAAGATGAATTGAGAAATAAAGCAAATTAATTACTAATAATGTAAATGAAACTAAAATATGTTAATAAATCAGAATAAAAAAGTTTAATTAGCATTTTTTAATAAACTACATTAATCAATAAACAACATTCTTTTTTGCTAACCACATCCTGAATCCAGACGAATTTTCTTCACCTTAACAAAGAACCAGTAAGAAAGACTAAATGCCGCCACGGACGTAAGGACAAGAGTTGCAAAGAAAGTGCCGAGAACGGCGGCAATGATTGATTCATTCGAGTACTGCATTGACGGAGAACTTGGAGAGATTCCGGGAAGGCAAAAATCTCAGTTCCTCGTAACAAGTTTGTAGCTCAAAAATTAGAAAATGAGAGCGTTCGGCCTTTGATTTTTTATTTTTTGTAAAAAGTTTCCAAAACACCTTATTTCAATGATGTTATTCAGTTTAAGTATTGTTTAGCAGAAGGTTTAAACTTTTACTGAATTCTAAACCTTTTTCGATGCAAAACAAACAGTAATCAACAGTCTTGAGTATAGTCCTCGTATTATCTTTCTGGGGCGCACTAACTCAGAACTTTTGAAAATTCTTTGATCTTACGGCAAAATACTTCAGATTATCTTAGTAATCTCTTCCATTTAATTTGATAAATCTAATTGTTTGCTAAAACGTTAATGGAAAAATTGTTAAATATCAACAAATCTTCAAAAGAACAAAAATTCAAAAGAATCATCAAAATATCAAAAGAATACCCAACGCAGGCACAAAATTAGAACAAATTAAAATATGACAGAAGGTTATATTTATGGTGGTGAGCTGTTATTATTTATATTATTAACATTTGTTTTCATTTTTGCTCATTATTATTGCTATTGACATTGCCAATGTTGGTACCATTGTGATCATGACAACAATTGTGAGGGCCATTAATCCTACCCAATGAATGGCTACAAAGATGCGGTAAGAAGTAGGCAGAGGTGATAAATTGAGCTAGTTTAGTTTTAATGACAAGATTTATTTCATTTTTTTACTTTATTTAGTACAGAAAAATTCTATACATTTTATACTCCAACCGCTTTTGATGTAGAGTGAAATTTCATTCGCTAGCACAATAATTTTAAAACATTAAGTGAAGTTTATCATTCGATCTAGGTTTTCTAGGTTTATACATACATGTATTGAGAATTTTTTATTTCATTCGCCAGAGTTTTAATACCACACAATTACAATTTTGTTTCATTCGCTAGGGTTTAATATTTTATATTTAAATTATATTTCACTCACTAGGGAAGTTACTCTGATTTTTCTTATTTGAATTCAATAGGTGGTGTTGTTTTATGAGTTATCTAGGAAATGTTTGAAGATTTATGAATTTAAAAAACGATATCGAATTCACTCATTTTTAAATTTAAATTAACAAAAAAGTTTTTACTCATTTTTTAATTTATTAATTTTTTTCTTCTTTCGCTATATCTTCGAATTGTTATGAAATAGAATGTCAACTTCGTCATCATCGTCGTCGTCGTCTTCATCATCATCATCCTCTCATCCATCCCTTGCAGCCTGCAGCATGAAGCTGCCTTACAAGCTGTTGATAAAGATGACGACGACTATGAAGATGACATAGGGAAGTCTGGTGTGAACCTAACTGGATTTTCCTCTTACGTTATTAGCGTAACTACTATCATAACCCCGTCGTTATTATTGTTGACGCTAGCACAATTTCGTAGCGCACTTACTTAAGATCGTTCTGACAGATCCAGAATCCACGATTCATCCCATCTTCGGAGAGATCAAATTCGATAAGCAAATCGATCAATACTGCCTCGAACGTCTCGAGCGACAAAGAGCCGCGAGAGCGACAGTCGCCAGTGAATCCAGACTGATCTGCTTATCAAGATCAGAGTTTCTTTGTGGCTTCAATAAAGGAGCGACCTTATCTCAGGTTAGCGTTAGAAGATGATTTCATTCGAGTAGCAATTAGCGGCCATTAGAGACTTTATTAAGTGTTTGAGTTATGATGACGATGGCGATGGTGATGAAGAAGAAGATGAAGTTCATGGCATGATTATTATGGAGGTAATGAGATTGGAGGGCAATTTTTCTTATGGTGTGATGTAATGGTTATCTAAGCATACGACAGTATGGAAATATGTCTAGTTGATAAACTTCAAAGTCGAAAATTTGATGATGATGATGATGATGATGACGACGACGACGACGACGATGATGATGATGATGATGATGACGACGACGACGATGATGATGATGATGATGATGATGATGATGACGATGACGATGACGATGACGATGGCGATGGCGATGGCGATGACGATGACGATGATGATGATGACGATGAAGATGATGGTTGGCGACAATAAAGTTCCTGGTAGTTCAAAAATGGCGGTGTTCGCTGTAGACATGACGATAACGATGACGATGATGATAATGAAAACTTAGCACAATAGCAGTGAAGTGCATTTGTGTGGTCGTCATAAAATAGGCGACATTTCAGATGAGACAGCAGTGTCCATGAAATTGTTGACAATAAAGTGCTTGTCATTGCATATGTTTGCAGATATTGTTATTATTAGTTGAAACTAAATTATTATTATTATTATTATTATTATTATTATTATTATTATTATTGTTGTTGTTGTTGTTGTTGTTGTTTTTGTTGTTGTTATTATTATTGTTATTATTATTATTATTATTTTTATTTTTATTATTGTTGTTGTTGTTAATTCATTTTTTCCTTTATTTTCATCTTCACCTGAATCAGGCTCACAATGGAAGCTACAGAATCGTGTGAAAAGCATTGACGACGACGATGATGATAATGATAATGATTACGATGATGTAGATGGTGATGATGACGATGACTAATAATGATGCTAATGAATCAATTTTCTTTCACCAGAGCTAATCAGACTTGCCCCATTACAATTAAACGTTTCTTCAGCAAGATCATCATCACCCCCATCGTCATGGTCATCGTCATCGTCATCATCACCATAAGGAACTTGCTAATGTGCCTATGGTGCTATTTATAGTTGGCAGGAAAGTACAACATCTGTCTGAAGCAAACATTTGGATTCATAGTTTTTCTGAAAGATTTTGTAGAATTATTTTTAATTTATATCAATACTAAGTTTGATGGAAGATTAATTTTCGTTACTTTTCATCCCTCGTTTAACTACAATTGGAGACATGCGTTAACGCGGTAAGATGACTGAATATCGATTACTTTAATTAAAATTCGGTTTTTTTGTCCTTAGAACAATTATTCGAAAGTGAAAGTGCTTGAATCGTCTTCAGGTAATTCCAGCGTCGGAGGAAAAAATAAAGTTCAGTCTCAGGTCAGAGGTCAGTTGGTTCAGTTGTTTCAGTTGATTGAGTCGTTCCAGTTGATTGACTTCGACGATGTCCAAATACGACAAGTACAACACTAACAAAGCCAGAGTTAGGAGCAGTATTATTCTCGTGATGATCGATATTATTAGAACCATCACAATCATTATCATCATCATCATCCTCTTCATCGTCACCTTGTTTATGTTGCAAACAGTTGTGATGATGATGACGATGTTTCTGTTTCTACGACGAGATAACAAAGGTAGAATTTTTTGGTCGTCTGCTCATAAAGATGTTGCATTTGTATCCTTGTATGCTTCTTTGTATGTTTAGTTGTATCTTTGTATGTTGGATTGTATCTTTGCAATTCTTCGCACTGTTTCGAATGATTTGTATTCTTCATTTAATGTTTCCTCAGCTGATGTTGTTGTTGTTGTTGCTGTTTCTCTGCAGACTTTTTGTGTTTTCTTTCATGTTTACATTTGTGACGTCAGTCTTCATTATTGACACAAGATCTTTTTTCCATCAATAATAACGTAAATAATTTGTAAATAAAAATTTAGTGACACTATAATAAAACAATCAAGTAGATAGAAGGAAAAAGCAAATGAACGAACGAATGAATGAATGAATGAATGAAGGAAGGAAGGAAGGAAGGAAGGAAGGAAGGAATTCATTATTATGCAGTGACGTATGCAACCCATTTACCAGCCAATAGCAAATCACCGTTTAACGATAATTTGTTAACTCCGTAGGTCGCATTTTTCCGCAAGAGGATAAATACCTGATCAGTGATCACTGATGATGATGATGATGATGATGATGACGACGACGACGACAATGATGACGATGATGATGATTATGCTGATTAGGTACATCCATCCTTGTATCTACTACTTACGAAAATAATAAAAAGTTTAAATCAACGATTAAGGAATGGATGGACGGACGGAATGACGGAAAGATGGATGGACAGACGGACGGACGGGTGGACGTACGGATGGATGGACGGATGCAAGTGTAAATTAGGTCAGGAGAGATAGTAATATATCCAGAGGGAGGACCCGCGTTGCAGACGGTCTGCATTTCGTTTTGCTAGAATCGCATAATCATTATCACCACCATTGCTATCATCATTATCATTTTATCATCCCAACACGGCAATCATCATCATCATCATCATCATCATCATCATCATCATCAACAACAACAACATGAGTTGATAAAAATAATTTCAAGTAACTTATTCTTTGGTGTCCTCATGTTCTGTTCTCAGCTCGATTGGAACTTACTTGAAAGAAGTAAATGTCTGATGTCTTTGTTATGACGATGACGATGATGATGATGATGATGATGTCGACGACGATGATGGTGTTTGTGGTGTTGTCGATGATTTTAACCTGATGATCCCCTTACAATACCACATCATCACCGATTCACTCCATTCATAAATAGCCAAACCCATGGTTAGTGCATTATTCAATGAGTCAATTACTCGCATTAACTTCGCTAATCGGTGCAATGTTTTCCTACCTTCATGTTCGCATTCATTGTGACTTGAAGTTCAGTTGTCTTCATCTTGTATTTCTATTCAATTAACGCCATAAATATATAATATAAAGATAAAATATAAATATATAATATAAAGATAAAATATAAATATATAATATAAAGATAACATATAAATATATAATATAAATATATAATACAAGGATAAAATATAAAGATGCCTTTGTTTCGTGTTTTTGTGCCTTGTTTGTCAAGTTCCATGTTTTAGACAAGTTTGGAACTGCGCACTGCAACGAGCCGTTAAGATAATTATTATAACAACATCAACAATAAAAATTTAATAATAATAATAATAATATAATAATAATAATAATAATAATAATAATAATAATAATAATAATAATAATAATAATAATAATAACAATAATAATAATAATAATAATAATAATAATAATAATAATAATAATAATAATAATAATAATAATAATAATAATAATAATAATAATAATAATAATAATAACAAGGACTTTAAAAATAGGAACATGAAAAACTATCAAAAAACTATTTCAGGATTGTTATTGTTTGTGATCTTCATGTTGCAACTCTGAAACTTTCTCATGACAAAGTTGTTGTTTGTGTCCATAAACTACTGCGGCTTAAGTTACAATAAATATCAATAACAATTATTAATTAACTGAATTATTACTTTATTAATATCAGATAATTTTAAAATTCAAGTTGTGTTATGCAGGTAAGCAATGGATAATGACAAGCAGGAAAACGGCTTAGAAGGGTCCCTTATCAATCTGGGTGAAATCAAAGATCAACCTCTCCTGAAACCGGCGAAAGAGGTGACCTCGACCCCCGATCTAGATTCCAACTTCCTCATTGGAGGACAGGATGAATCCGCCACGGAAACGAGAAACGGCAACGGTACACTGCAAAAGATGGAGAAGGAAAACGGTGTTGATGGGAATCACGAGGAAAAGCTCGTGGAATTTGAGGAATTTGATCCTTTGGCAGGTGATCATCACATAATTGATGGAATGGATAAACGGACGGATGGATGGATGAATGGACGGAATAACATTGAGTAGGACATTGTTGTCATTCCCATAAAAAGGCCAGTTATATTATATTGATGTTACATGGACTCTAGTGCTTCAGGGACATAGTGCTGCATAAATAATTAAGTGCTATGACAACCATGACATCATTACCTTAACATTAAGAATGAGTCGGACTATGAACTATTAAGCGAATCACGCCTTGGCAGTTTCCACCGAAATGCCGAATACGGTGGCATTCGATGCCGACCCTCTCAACGTGGCTTTCTTGGAACGAGAAGTAACCTCTCCAAAAGTAGACCCGATACAAGAACACGCCACCGAACAATCAAAGATGGTTGACAGCATCACCACACCTGAAGTATCAACACCTGGAGTGTCAACACCTGAAGTTTTCACATCTGGTTTACCAACACCTGTCACTCCAGGTGTGTCGACAGGTGCATTTGCCAGTCCTCTCAAAGCCAAACCTCCTGCCTCTTCTCCTACCAAGGTACCCAAGCTTGTTTCAACCAATGGCGAGAGGGGACAGACTGCCAGACCAAAATCTGGAACCAATAGAATTAAAGCGGCCACGCCCACTTCCCAGAAGCCCACTGGAATTCCCGGCTGTCAGAGAGCTGTCTCCGTAGACAGGACAAGAAGTTCACTGAGCAGCAAGTTTCACTTTCGATTTTATTTGAGTGGTAGATGTAACAGTTTCCACCACCACGAACATTCATAACATCGTCGTCGTCATCATATTCGTCGTCATCATCATCATCGTCGTAGTCATCATCATCATCATCGTCATCTTCATCGTCATCGTCCTCGTCCTCGTCATCGTCACCATCATCACCACCATCACAACCACCATCATCATCATCACAGGTCCCAGGACACCGTCCAACACTCCTGTGGGTGCATTAGATCTTCTTAAGTTGAAGTCACCTGCCGATGACTGCGGAGGTTGTTTGTTCATTCATTCATTCAATCATGCACTCATTCAATCATTCATTCCATCAGACCATTTAATATCTTGAATAATGAATACTTCCAAAAAATCTCCTGTCACGGAATTGGAACGTAATTCTTTCTCCAATTGCTACGATTATGATAACGATCACGATAATGTTAATGACGATGATGATAATGATGGAAGGTGATGGTAATGATGAAAATGCAACCCGAGACCTGAGAACTGATTTTTAAAAGAGAGTTGAACTGGAAATATGATAAATGAAATGTATTTATTGTTTAGTAAATTAAATTTATTTCTAGTCTTGATTAAATAATATTTAACTCCATTTGCTAAGTAATTAAATTCAAGGACGTCATCGGATAGCAGGGGCAACGTAATACTGTTTCGTGGGTTAGGTCTAGCAACCCTAACTCTATAGTGGTTATTTTATTAACGTATATTTCATAACTAGATGATTAGGACGATCAATTATGTCATTCATGTTTCTAATGTACCGATAATTAAGTGATTAAGTGTGTGTAAAAGTGAATTCGTCTAAAAAATGTGTACGCAATTCTTTACGAGTATGTAACCAAATTTCGTAATTGAACGCTGAAAGAGATAAAATTCGGCGAATAATCCGAAGTATAGATCACCATGACAACGGCATCATGCGGTTGTCATGGCGAGGCTTTTAATCTCGAATTTAATATTTATTCGTTGGCGCCTGCCGCGGTTGGAGCGAATTTTGTTCGCGGCCTGGATTAATTTTCTGCCTTCTTAGCGTCATCTGCGCGAATATATTTTTATAGAAAAAGTAATTTGTTATTTTCATGTGAATATTTTTTAATAATTTTTTGATGAAAAAACTCTAACAAATATCGGCTTTTGAAAAATTCAGAATTTTGAAGTGAGTTTAGATTTGGATGCGAGGCGGCTTTCTATTCGACTTTTGAAATTCACGTTTGTTTGTAATAATATTAAACCTTAGTTAGAGTAAGAATAATTAATATTTAGTTGTGAATTTTGATAAAAGTCCTTCCTATTAAATTGGATTGATTTTCATCTGACATGTCGTTGACCATCTAAATAGGGCATTCAAGAATCTCACTAAAAGGATATTCATCGTCGTCATTGAACATTAACTTATAAATACTCATTTAGGAAGCACTGCTTCGACACCAAGATCGTCAGTCTCACAGAAAGGTTCAATCCAGTCCCAAGTGAAGCCGAAAGTTGGATCTCTTGAAAACGCCAAACACGTTCCAGGAGGCGGAAACGTTATAAATTGTTCCATTTAATTGTTTTTTAATTTAATTACTACTGCATTAAAACAAGATTATATAAGAAAATAATACATAATTTGGAAATTGTTTAGCTATTAAGTTTTATAATCTTTGGATTGAATCAACTTAACTTGTTGGGTAGGTACAATTATAGCGAACCAGCATCATAACAACCTCTTGACAATTCAAATGAGAAATCTTGTTGATTTATTCAGTTACAACTGACGACAATAATTGTTGAACTGCCTCCATTTGTCTCCAGGTCACCATAATGTCGCAAAAACTAGACTTCTCTCAAGTGACAAGTAGATGCGGCTCAAAAGATAATATGAAACACACTCCGAAGGGTGGAGATAAAAAGGTTTTTGCTGATTATTTTTAAAAGAAAAAACAACTTTACCAGACATGCAACTGCTTGATTTCGATTTTAATTTTAATAATTAAAACTTAATTTGTCTACGCTAGGTCGAGAGCAGAAAGTTAGAATGGAAGGCTGAATCAAAAATAGGATCGCTGGAAAACGCCAAACACAAGCCAGGAGGAGGCGTCAAGAAAGCAAGTTTTAAAATAATGTGTTTTAAATAACGTGGTGCTTAAAGATTGTAATTTAGTTTGAAATATAAAGATCGAATCAGCCAAATTGGAATGGAAAGTCACCTCCAAAGTTGGTTCACTGGAAAACGCCCAACACGTTCCTGGCGGAGGAGCTAAAAAAGTTAGTTTACAAATTATGTCTAATTGTAATAAAATGTTTTAAATTAACACCAGATATTTTTGTCAGTACAAAGTGATTGCAAATTCTTATTTTTATCTGCAAGCTGCAACTAAAAGTGATGACGCATCTATAAAATGCGTCTGCTTTATGAGGGCGGTTTTTAATCTTGAATTAGTATATTCGAGAGCATAGGAACATGCATCTCGGAACTCTGTTCTTAAAACAGATTGTTAGTCATTCGTTAAAATGGGACGCTGCTCCAAAAATCGGTTCTCTCGACAACGCCAGCCATGTTCCTGGAGGCGGTGCAAAAAAGGTAACAGATTGAGTGTCGTCGAGACAGGTTCAAGATTGTCTTTAACGAGGAAACCTTAATGGTTTTAGTCTTTATGTGATTTTTGTTTTCTTGCCCCTTTTGCTTTTTCTTTAATATAGTTTTAATTTAACCAGGTTAGTTTAGCATGTTTAATTGTTGTCTTGAGATGCACAAGTTAATGTTTTATCTTGAAATATCTCAATATTCTGCCAAAAGATTGATAGCTTGAAGCTGGACTTCAAAGAGAAGGCGCAGGCAAAGGTCGGATCAAAAGACAACATTGGACATAAACCAGGAGGAGGAAACAAGAAGGTTCTTATACTGTTTTCACAACTTTATCGACTTTAAATTTAGGGTAATCATGCAAGGTTTGAAGTAGAATTAGTTTTTCAGTTATATACTCTGAGTCATGACTTATTAAAAAATGCTAGTATGTAATTGCCTCAATTACACATGCCGACTCCAGATTGAATCTCAGAAGTTAAGCTTCAAAGAGACAGCTCAGCCGAGGATAGATGCAAGTCTCAAAATATCTGGGAAAGCGGAGGAAAAGGAGGCACTTGAGCAGCCTGCTGAATAAAAGAAAACTTCCACTCAAATCAAGACTGATTTCATTTTTACGACTGATTTATTTTCAAGATTGATTCTTGTTTGATTGTTTCAAAATAATTTGAATTTTTACAGAGGCATGCTTATAATTTTTAGCCCCTTTGATAACTTATCACAATTTATAATTGTTTATCGAGGGTTTAACATTGATATCCGCTATGCCGAACCCTAGTGTTTTATCGTGCTTGTATTTAATGCAGTCTTTAAAAACAGACTCATTGCAAGGTGCACCATAACTGAGGATATTTGTTGTGCAATTCGAGTTGATTTGATCTTTACTGCAAAGTCAACTACTAAGCATCGAGTTGTTCTATTCATCACAGACTTGCTGCGCTACGAAGGCATCTCATTCGTTTGTTTTGCCGCATGCCTAGGGTCCTTGGTGCAACACCTCCTCCGCGCCGATTTCACTGGGCATTCCTAAACCCCGACAAGAGTGTTTTTCGACGCATGCTTTACAGCAATTCTATCCATCTCTCGAACTGAGTTTTAAGTATCTTTTGGCAGCTGTTATTTCCACACTAGTTGTCTGTAAACTATGTTGAATCTATCAAGTCCTTTAATAATCTACGTCGTAAAAGTAATTCTAGGCGTATCTTCTGCATAATGTCACGTGAATGAGTCAACATATTTTCTTATGCAGCTATAATCCGTGCTATTAATTCTGGTGTTGCCAACAAACTTCATTTCATTTCTCAATAAACGACATTGTTTTAGGTGAACTAGCAATTTGTGTGTGACATTTATTAAAACAGCGCCTGAAGTAAACTGTACTACAAAATTATTATTATTTGTTATTTTGTGGGTGTTTATTTGGGAATCTACCCAAACGCCAAAACGAGCGATGGGGGTTATTTAAAATGATCTGTCATTAACTTGTCATGAATCAATGTTTAACAGAGGATCTAGAGTGGCACATGAGCTTTCAATCTGCAATACGAATTGTTGTCTTGTGAACAAGTAGAGGTACGTTTTGTCAAACAAAGAGTATTAACAATAAAGAATGCTACAAGTTTGACATAAATGGGAGCTTTAAGCAGGAACCTGTTTCAATACAATGTGACAAAAACAACAATTACAACACGGAGAGGAGACAAGGACAATGGTAAAGTTGACAATGTTTTGAACAATGATGTAATTCTGCCAGCAAATTATTAACAATAATAATAATAATAATAATAAAATTAATTTGATCATAGACAGAATAAAAAAATTCACATAGGAGAGAATGTCAATGTTGAGGATGATGTGGAAATCTTTTGAACAAACTAGTGACAGTTAACATGAATTAATTAACACCACCAACAACAATAATAATATCAGTAACAACCTAACCAAGTTTAACACATATATTATAATGTTTTACCACCAATTAATAATAGTTATATTATTATAAATAATATATTATCATAATTAATTATTTACTATCAACTTCGATTGTTCTAAATTTAGATGTCCTAAATTGAAGATAAAAATTGTCAATCTTTTACAAATTATATGCTTGAAGTAGAAATTCCAAAAATAAAAGAGGAAATTATAAACAGTCCATACATGTCCAAATGGCTGTGTTAAATACATCCATGCAAACTCTGCCCATGAATGACAAAGTACTGGATAAACCCTTGCATGCTAGAGAAAAAAAATTGTCCTTCAGTGATTGGCCGAATGAACGGGGAACAACACGACGACCGGACTCTCATTGGCTGCCTTGCTGTACTTGCTCGGAGGAAGGTCTCTTCGTGAACGAGCCGACAAAAGACCGGATGCTGCCACCAGAAGCAAAGTAGTACCAGATCATGACGCCGACCAGCATGGCATACGTGACGGTGAGGCTGATACAAACGAGACCCCTCAGGGCAAGCAGGGACTGGTTGAGTGGTTGAATAAATTAATAAATATGTTTATTAATAGAGTTATTTTAAACAAATTATAATACTATTATTTTCACATTATGATATTAATGAAAGAGTAAGTAATGATGTAATCATGAGCTATGACTACAAATTGCAAATGAATGATATTAATTTACAGATATGTGAAATTAATAGCGTTACTCAAATGGTCAGTATGCCATGATATAACCATAATTATTAAATATAAGGACAAAGTTCCCAGAAAAGGAACGGAGGAAGGCAAGAAAAAACTACTCACAAAGCAGGAAACAATCATGTGGCAGCAAACAACACATACAGGCTGGTAGTATTTCTCATTTTTAATGCCGTCGAAGAACAACAAACCCCAGAAAATGTGGTTGAGAGTTATACCGAGAGCCATGAATGCTGTCGGAAAGTGAAAACATAAGAGGTTTTTGTTATTGGTATTATTGCAATACCTCAGCTTGAGAAATTCAATTTCATTCGTTTACATTTCAAGAAAAGAAAACTTTATTGCAAAAACCTGCATAGTTAATATTTAACTTCTACCACTTCAAAACCAAGTTACCCAGTGTTAGCCTTTAATAACATCCTCAATCGAAACAACCATGGTTAATGTTATCACAATCACCTGAGTTGATGAAGAAATCCTGATCATCGCCCCTTAGGCCGATCGTGCCCGGTCCATTCATGGCAGCCAAGAGGTTGACCAGTGAGAAGACTCCACTGATGGTGCCAAAGCCCAAACCTGCCACTAAAATCAATTAGCTGACAATGAATACAGATAATGGAGTTGATGAGTTAATAATATAATATCATTCCATTCATCATTATTATCATTATACTATTATAATTATTATAATTATCATTTACTATTATAATGAGGTAATGAAAGGATGAATAAGTTCAGATCTTTTTTTGGTATTTGGCAAGAAATTTTGTCTCAGGAGTGAATAGTCACTAATTATTTATTCTAAATTTAACACATCTTTGATATTTGCATAAGTTATTTAAGCATATTTTATAATGATGCTATGCTTAAGGTGCCCTATAAATGAACTATTATTATATTTAATCAAGGACAACCAACCATAGGAGAGGCGGTTACTGTGGGTAAACAAAGACTTGTCATTGACACCCATCTGCCACACCTTTTCAAGACCCCTTTCAGCCTTTCTGTATTAGGAATAGGTTTTTAATTACTTCCTAATAATAATTCCATTAGCTAGCACCATACCTAATAAATCACAATATTGAAAAGATATTGTAAGACCAAATGTTTACTTTTCTGACCACCAAAAAAAAAATCTTATAATAAAACAGGAAAAAAACAATTTAATAAATATTTATAGACTCAAAAAAACTAATTTTATTCCATGGAGATATTTAATTTTCCTTATAAATTATACCAATGAAGAGACCTGATTAAGATGTAGAAGAGCAGGCGGAAAGTTTCCTGGAATAAAACTGAGAATACTAAACCAAAGGCATATAGATCCCTCAGTGGTATAACTATCATCCAAAGGGCTGCTGACAGCAGTAGAGAGATCATCCAAAAAAATGCACTGCAATGATAACAATGATTTAAAATAGTAATTTCACATCTTTCCTGCAAACTCATCCACTCTACAATTTGCAAAAGTAGAATTTCTAATAAAAAATTATATATTTAAATGTTTTATTAACAAACAAAACTACTGCAGCATGAAGTTAATCGAAAATTTGAATGAATAGACAGACATGACACTCGGTTTCATCTCACCTAGCAAAGCAGACGATGATGAGTAAAGGATCCTTGGAAATGGTAACAATGTACATTATTAGGGGAGGACCAAATGCTATCATGGAACATCCAAAAACCTCGGCTATGGTCATTTTCAATATGTGATGAGGTATTGATAGTTATGTAATTTATTTTTGTTTTCCAATGATGTGTTTAATTCAAAAATGAATTACAAAACAACTTAAAGTATTCCGTAATCCAAGAACTATTTAAATACAACTCAAATGGCAAAGTCTGAGGGAACGACACAAATCCGTGAATATTGATAAACAATAACTACGAGTCTCTATTGATGACTAATGCTATTAAATATTCTTGAATTAGAAACAGCATAATATTACATTGGCGCGAGAAAATTGGCTTTAAAGTCTACAACTTTTTAAAATATAAAAATTATATTTATTTAAAATTTATTACACTATTATTTAAATTTTAGTTTTTTGAGTTTAAAAATGTATTTATTTACTAGAATTAAAATTAAACAGTCTGTTTAATTATTTGAACTACTAACAACTTTTATAACGAAATCAAAACATAAGCACTGGCGCTATTACGAAATTATCGACTGGAGTAATCGCAGTTTAATATCTATACAGACATTCCTTAGTAAACAAAGATAAACCACGCCCCCCTATTATAATAATAAATTATGTATATGTTGAAATAAAACAAAACAAATTATTTCAACACAAAACGTTGTTTAATTATTAAAAAATTAGTGAAAATTTATAATATATATGTATTTAGAATATCTGTGTCACTTAAGATAGTTACACATAATGAATGTCGCTTTTGTTAAATATTCAAAATGCTATTCCAAAATTAAATTTAATATACTTTTAACCGTACATATATAAATATTATAATTTAACAAAATTGATTTAAATTATAAATATATTTTATATGCTCCCAATATCAATATGTACTCGGAGAGCTATAAAGGGATTTTTAACCGGGCTAATTAATGAACATTAACAATAGACAAATAACACACAAAAACAGGTTATTTAAACTACACATATAAATGATGCAAGTGTTGAAATAATATTGAGCGTCTATAGCCCATCAATATCCATATTGAGAGCTAAAAATAGATTCTGAATATCAAGACTCTTTAAGCCATACAGATAATGAGGCTAGTGTAATATTAATATTATAATGAGCGGTCCTTTTCCATAGCCCACCAATATCCATATTGAGAGCTAAAAATAGATTCTGAATATCAAGACTCTTTAAGCCATATAGATAATGAGGCTAGCTTGTCAAGCGTTGAACCAATATTATAATGAGTGCCTCTTTCCTATAGCCCACCAATATCCATATTGAGAGCTAAAAATAGATTCTGAATATCAAGACTCTTTAAGCCATACAGATAATGAGGCTAGCTTGTCAAGCGTTGAACAATATTATAATGAGTGCCTCTTTCCTATAGCCCACCAATATCCATATTGAGAGCTAAAAATAGATTCTGAATATCAAGACTCTTTAAGCCATATAGATAATGAGGCTAGTGTAATATTAATATTATAATGAGCGGTCATTTTCCATAGCCCACTAATATCCATATTGAGAGCTAAAAATAGATTCTGAATATCAAGACTCTTTAAGCCATATAGATAATGAGGCTAGCTTGTCAAGCGTTGAACCAATATTATAATGAGTGCCTCTTTCCTATAGCCCACCAATATCCATATTGAGAGCTAAAAATAGATTCTGAATATCAAGACTCTTTAAGCCATATAGATAATGAGGCTAGTTTGACAAGCTATGAACCAATATTATAATCAGTGCCTCTTTCCTATAGCCCACCAATATCCATATTGAGAGCTAAAAATAGATTCTGAATATCAAGACTCTTTACACTATACAAATAATGAGGCTAGCTTGTCAAGCGTTGAACTAATATTATAATGAGTGCCTCTTTCCATATAGCCCACCAATATCCATATTGAGAGCTAAAAATAGATTCTGAATATCAAGACTCTTTAAGCCATATAGATAATGAGGCTAGTTTGACAAGCTATGAACCAATATTATAATCAGTGCCTCTTTCCTATAGCCCACCAATATCCATATTGAGAGCTAAAAATAGATTCTGAATATCAAGACTCTTTACACTATACAAATAATGAGGCTAGCTTGTCAAGCGTTGAACTAATATTATAATGAGTGCCTCTTTCCATATAGCCCACCAATATCCATATTGAGAGCTAAAAATAGATTCTGAATATCAAGACTCTTTACGCTATGCAGATAATGTGGCTAATGTTGAATTAATATTACAATGAGCAGAGTTATGACGGCAGATCTCTATTGGGGCGCAGGGAAACACAAAATTTGAATTTGAGGACGGTTTTTTCATTGGGGGTCGTCAACAAAAGATGTCCGCAAAAAACCTTAACTTTAATTTTTAATTTGTGTCACGTTACATAGAGGTTTACCCCCTCCCCCTCGAGCGTGACATATTTTATGGACGGTCCCAAAATTATCAATAAAATTATATTTACGAAATAAAAATAAAATCAATAAAAATATAAATTATTTCGTTTTTATTTCGCAAAAAGCAATTGCCCTCCCCTCTCAGTATTCTTAGTATGCTTTTGAAGCCCCCCCACTTGCGAGCTTTTTTGAATGACCCCTTGTCCTAAGGTCTACTTACGATTAGACCAAGGTTTTATTTTTTAATGCATATATTCCGTGCTAAGAATTAAATCTATATCTTTAAATCTTTCTTGTCAGATCGATTACGTTGAGCTTATCTAATCAATAGGCGATAGAAAGTATAGTGTGTTTAAAAGTGAACAATATTGAAATGAATATATTAGGGTAAAATTGCATTCAAATCCTTTCAATAATACATTCTAAAGTACAAGTACTAAAATTAAATATCACCCATGACTTGGAGACAAACATGTCTGAAGTTGAATTTCTAACTACATATATTTAGCAAGATATTAATAAAAACGTGTTTAAAACAAACATTCATTTTCGTTTAAGAATCACTTTATAAAATTAAAAAAAAATTTATAAAAAAAAAGGTAATTACAATCTAACTAACATTATAATCATAGAAAAAAACGTTTGAACTTTATATTAAGAAAGATATAATAAATGTTCTGCAGCACATACAAGTGCCTAAAATCTCGACTTCAACCAATTTTAGAGAACCCATTCTTTTAAGCATGTTAGAAAATGAAGTTTTCTTCCATAATCTGAAGTTTGAACTTCCAATTCAAATTAGTTTGAGAGATATTCACCATAAAGTAGTCAATCGAGAAACATGCACGACCTGAGATTCCAAATCTACTAGTGGGTAATGTAAATCTTAGTGACATTTTTCATAATCTGGTGTGTAATAAAAATAATAAAATTTTTAAAACATAACGTAGAATAATAGAATCTAATAAAACATTAATTATTAATTACTAATTATTATTTTTTTTTATTAATTCTAATAAATACCGAAATAACTGGGTTATTATTGGTTAAAAGCTAAATTTCAACATTTTATATAGTTTATTGTATACATTATTTTTAACATAAAAGACTTTAAAACAAGAAAAGCTTTCCGTGACAGCAAACCTACTTTTTCCAAGATTTCTTTGAAATGCGTTTATTCGTTCCGCATAATTAAAAAGGAATCGTAGCCTAAACTCAAAATCGTTAGTTGATGCAATTTATTATTATTAACTACAAAACAAAAAATTATTAAAACGATGTAAATAATAACTAGTATTATTCAACCGACAAAAAAATATCAGCCTTGAACAACCCATTCATTAAAGGAGGTATGGTCAAAGCAATTAAATGACTAGTTGATGAATGACAGATCAAATCAGAAAGAAATGAACACATCCATACTTGTGGATGATGTTACTCATTATTACTGTTATTTTCATTACTATTGGAATTTGCAACAACATATCCTAGTCATTTCAGCTTTTTTAGCGGACAAACCCTCGCACAATCTGAGGAGGCCTTTATTTGCTTCTAGCCAAAAGTCACGAGGCCAAACCCTCATAAATCATGACAAGATGATGTTTTTTCCATCTGGTCTAAAGTCGGGGGACAACGTACCTGGTCCTAGTCATCTCCAAAATGACGTCATCAGACATTTTAAATGGTTTCATATAAAAAACCACTTACAAAGAGCCATGTTAGAGTAACCAAATAACAAGTTGTCGGAGCAGTTGTAGCGAGAGCCAATCAGCATGCGGCGCTCATATTTATTTATTTGATGAAAGTCCATTGCATAACTAAGAGCTTATAAAAACAATGTCTGCTTATAACTTTATACAAAGGATTTTATGTATACGTGGAAAGTTATCATAGGTATATTGCAGGAGGCGTCTATAAAAGACGTCCGTAAAAATTGCAGATTTTGTCTCCCATCGCCTTCCTCCGCAAACGTCCGCTATTTTACGGACGAAGGCATTTTTTGCCAACCCAAACATTTCCTAAGAACTTACTTCAATGAATAAGCAATTATTTTTGTTTCAAGAATCCAATTGTTGCAGTTCATTAAAATTTGTAACCAATAATGTAATTTTTATTTGTCTTTTGTTGATTCACCGAAGATTTTTGTATTGTTTTTAGTTGTTTGAATTCGTTTATTTAAAAATTCTGAACAAGAAACAAAAAAATATACATTGTATCCCAAGGGATATAATTCCTGTCAAAATGATTAGTATAGTAACAACACAACCCTGCTGTCAAGTTTGTAGCATAAAAACAAAACGAATTTGAATCAAAGCTGTTAAGCGCAAATAACTTGAAAAATAAGTGTCTGATGACAAATAGATTAGTATTGTGAGAAAGATAAATTAAATTTCTTCAGAAGTAAACCTTAGACTTACAATATTGGTTCAAGCTAGCCTCATTATCTGTATAGCGTAAAGAGTCTTGATATTCAGAATCTATTTATAGCTCTCAATATGGATATTGGTGGGCTATAGGAAAGAGGCACTCATTATAATATTGGTTCAACGCTTGACAAGCTAGCCTCATTATCTATATGGCTTAAAGAGTCTTGATATTCAGAATCTATTTTTAGCTCTCAATATGGATATTGGTGGGCTATAGGAAAGAGGCACTCATTATAATATTGGTTCAACGCTTGACAAGCTAGCCTCATTATCTATATGGCTTAAAGAGTCTTGATATTCAGAATCTATTTTTAGCTCTCAATATGGATATTGATGGGCTATAGACGCTCAATATTATTTCAACACTTGCATCATTTATATGTGTAGTTTAAATAACCTGTTTTTGTGTGTCTTTTGTTAATGTTCATTAATTAGCCCGGTTAAAAATCCCTTTATAGCTCTCCGAGTACATATTGATATTGGGAGCATATAAAATATATTTATAACTTGAAACAATTTTGTCAAATTAAAATATTTATATATATACGGTTAAAAGTATATTAAATTTAATTTTGGAATAGCATTTTGAATGTTTAACAAAAGCGACATTCATTATGTGTAACTATCTTATGTGACACAGATATTCTAAATACATATATATTATAAATTTTCACTAATTTTTTAATAATTAAACAAAGTTTTGTGTTGAAATAATTCGTTTTATTTTATTTCAACATATACATAATTTATTATTATAATAGGGGGGCGTGGTTTATCTTTGTTTACTAAGGAATGTCTGTATAGATATTAAACTGCGATTACTCCAGTAAATTATCGGTTCGGAGATGTCGTCGTTTCTAGACTTAAATCAATATGATAGCTTTGAAGCGAGTTACTTTAAAATTGACGACATTATTACCACGCAAGAAAAAATTATCTGTTATATCGATAAGCCGTTAATAGACATGGGTATGCACAATCTCCTCAAAGAGGGTTTTCATTATGTTAAATTTTGTCGAATTCAAATAAAACAAAATTTACATAAGTGATAATAATATTTTATCGAACAGGATATCTTGATCCCAGTTCAGGTTCTAAAGACCTCCTCCCAGGTACTAAACTTGAGCTTCCCCTCTGGTTGGCGAAATTTCTTGCGGGTCATCGTAAGAGACTGGCAACTGTTGAACTTCCAAAACAATATGGTAACTCACAAAGACAGATCCTGGAGGCAGATGCCTCAGTGGTCGACCTTCAAAAGCTTGGACCAAACTATTATCGCCTTGGTCTTGAGCTCATGGGGTTTCAGTTTTATGAAAACTGGGACGTCAGCAAAAGTTTGATGATGGTAATCCTTTTATTGTAGCTCCAACACTCTTCATTTCATAATGTTTTTTACTCTTTTACGATAATAATATTAATTGGTTTGAATACGTAAAGTCTCATCAACGAATGTGCTGTATTAAGATAATAAGGCACCAAAGTCTTTTAATTTTAATATTCTAATTGTTATTCAACGGCACGGTTTTCTTCTCAGACATTCCAGTCAAGACTCCGCAAAATCATGGACATGTCCTTCAATTCTTCAGAGGATGATTCAAACACCTTGAAGGAAAAGCTGGACCAGACCGAGAAACTTTTGTTCGAGTGCGGACAGAAGAGCACTAAGGAATTTTCCGAGTGGGAGTCCAGAGCACTGGAAAAATTGTCCTCCAGCAACATGGTGGTGAACCTCAGGAAGAGGAAGAGATGGCAGATGGAAGAAGATGACAATATTTTGTAAATTTATCCCAACCTTGTGTTTTTTGCTGTCCATGTTAAAGATGATGCATTGACCCATCATCAATAAATCATCATAAAATTAAGTTTAGTATTAAAAATTGTAATTTCTTTGTTGAATAAAAGTGATAAAATCAAAAACGTGAGACTCAGCTGGAATAAGCCTGCATCAACCTGGCAAATCATTTATTGAAAAAGAAATTCTTCAAATGTCGTTACAAAACTGAGATGTTCAATGCAAGGATCAAGCAAAAGAAAAAAGCCACAATCAACAAACAATTTGATCTCGGTCAGTTTTTATTTTGGCAGGAAAGTTGAAAAATCACTTTGGAGCCAGAAATCAAGACTCCTAAAATAAAGTCTTAACAAACCACAGCATAATAATAATAATTTCATAGCACATTCTAATTATTATTATTATTATTATTATTATTATTACAATTACCTTAACCATCACAATCAGATCTGTACTATCAAGAGCATTAAGGTTCCTCTTGAAGGACGAGGAATGCAATTCATTGGGCCTCCATTTGTTATGACTTTGTCGATCGACGTGAGACTCTTGTTCCTGACTTGGTGTTGGTTGAGTAAATGTGATTCAACTCCAGTAAATGCCATGTTCAAACAGCCAATAAAAAGCCATAAAAAATTCAGTAACCAATAATAACAAGACACCTATGATAGCTATGCTGACGTCACTGTTACTGAACAACGCATGCACAAAGAAATCTCAAAATGCCACCAGTGGAGGAACAGAAAGACACATACATCTGAAAAACTTGGCTCAAACAATCACCATGTGTCATGTACTTACAGACCAACTGATGCAAGACGTGGAATTTTCACAGGCTATCTTTACAATCGCGACGATGATGATGACGATTATAATAATGATAAAAATAATAATAATGATGATGATGATGGCCAGCAAGAATCCTTACTTTCGGTCATAACAACAAGAGGAATTTTAAGCAGTTCCGAAGACAAGCAAAGAGTACAAGGATGCTAATCAATACAACGAAAAACGCTTTCTCAACGAGAACTGGCAAATGATCTTCTGAGAAGCTCGACGGCAAATAATTCATAAAATAAAATTCACAAATTCACGAGAATTCAGAAAAAAAACCCTCATAACTACAATGTCATTCCTTGAACTTCAAAACAGAGAAAAAAATGTCAAACATGGCCACTCGTTCAGGGAAAAGCAAACATTTCTGAAAAGTCGAGTACAATCGCGAAACATTCTACAAATACGCCTCTACATGACAGACGACGCCAACAGCATAATAACAATAATAATAACAAAGCTTACGTAAATCATAATTATTTTCAAGTGACGGGGAATCATTATCATCAAACATGATAATGATAATAGTAATAAATGAAAATGAGTTACCCACGTTAAAATAATATTGTGAATATTTTTATTGCTTATCACTGAAACTATCATCATAATTATGACTTGGTCGAAATATGGATGAAGATACTTAACATAGGATGGCTGTAGCTTGACACAAATATGTCGGTGACGTCACTGACCTGTTTGATGTGAGGACCTCATGAAGATGATGAGCAGTTCAAATTCCATCAGCGTTACCAACTAAAATGACATCGTCATCATCATCTGCGTTGTAGACATCATTATCATCATCATCAGTCTCCTGTGAAGAATGCGCCACAGAATAATTCAGAAAAAAGAACCACATGGCTGAGCACCACTCATTGCAAATCATGATGATGATGATGATGACTGTAACATTATTAGATTATAATTGAATGTCGTTATTATTGCTAATATTATTATTATTATTGTCAGCATCATTCCGCGTCGTGATTTAGCCATCCATTGTCATAAAGAAATGGGATCCAATTATCACAATAATAATAATAATAAAACAAGAATAATGATAATTATGATGAAATCCTTTTCTATCGAATGAGTGAAAACCATGTCAAAACCAGAGATAACGATGTCCTGACGATCGATGATCTCAAAGGACATAAATAATTATAATAACAATCATATTGTAATTAAACAGGTTAATAGTAATATTTAAATTTTATAATAACAACAGTAACTAAACAATAATAATAATTACATAAGACACCCTAAGGTCCCAATTATAGGACCTGCGTTCGCTAGGCCGAGAGGAAATGTTTATCGAATTGCTAATTAATCAGCCATTATTATTACTATTATTAATGTTATTACTGTTAGCATTTATTAAATAATATAACGACAACTTCAACTATTAAATCACAAGCATTCGCTAAAGATACATAATTTCAATGACGATTTACATGTTACATTGCGGTACATCAGAAAACCAAACAACTCCACTCAGAAGGAGGCCAGTAACAAGAGTTATAATATGATGATGATGATGATAATAATAATAATAATATCAATTAAAATACATATTATATTAATATTAGATGGATCTTGTTATGGAATTAGAAACAACAATGACGACGATGATGATGATACCCGCTACAAAAATAGCACTCGAAAAATCATGGCTTTCGATAGGAGCACCATTTGGGAAAAGAGGAAAACGCTCATCAGAAATTCAATATAAATTATTATGATGGATCGGATAATAATAATAACAATAACACTGAAGGTTTGAGATAACGAATCTAATAGCGGCAGCAGTTGACTTGGAACTTTTATAAGATCTGACACGCGATATACTACTACTACTACTAACAATAATAAAAATAATAATCATCATCGTAATAATTACAAACACAATCATGCCAGGACAATTGTATAATTTGCAATAGTAATGCGAATAGAATGTCCATTGGGTTTTCACCATATTAATGATAATCACGCAGATGATGATTATGATAATAATAATCATAATAATATGATTATCATAATCATAATAATAATAATATGATTATCATCATCATCCTTCTAAGGCTCAGAGCTTCTGGAGCATCTGGAACTTATCCATGATACTGAGTCCCGAATCCTTGATATTCTTCTTCTTGGTCATTCTTTCCCTTGCCTCTCTGGCTGAGCAGGCCAGTTGGAGGTTCGAATTTTCAGAGGGCGTGGGTGAGACACCCCTCAGCTTCTGGAGAGACCCGTTGCTGCTGCTGAACAGCTGGTACTGCTGGTCCACTATGCTCCCGTTGGAAGACGCCCTAATGTGGCTCGAGAAGGTTGGGCTAGGGGTCTGTTGTCAATAGAATATATTGATGTATGAATGGTATGTAGAGATTAATGTTTAGTCTGGTTGCCAATGACAATGACATCGGTTGTCAAGGAAATGGCAATTGAATACTGAATCGAACTTTTTCTATTGCACATAAGCATCGTCAGATAAATGATGGTATGGATATGTAAACAATATGTTGAGAAAAGTAGCCAGTAATGATTAGCAATATTTATTCATCTCTGCAATGACAAGGATGATATTTTAATGACATAAACAGAAATATTTTACAACAACATCAAATAGGTTAATGAAATTGATCATATTAATTGATAATAATGTCAGCTCGGCCACTTCCGCTTTCCATAAATAACCCTGTCGCTTTCTTCACTTTCTCTTCAAACTGGTAACAACGTGGACTTTGCATCATCACCATCTCTAACAAAGCGATTTGATGTTGACAGTTATTAACAGCCCAAGTGAGATATTTATGACGATTGACGGAATGTACGAAAGAGAGAGAAAACAAAGTCGTGAGAATATTTTGCTTTGTTGCTATCATCATTAACTTCTTCTTATTATTATTATTGTTCTTACCATCATTATCATAACCATCTTAATACTCCATAATAACCATCTTAAGATAAAGACAGATCGCGGGCACAGATGAGGAAGTGCAAATTAAGAGATGATAATCATCCGAGTAAGCGCTCCTCGAGAAATTAGTGGCAAACCATCAACAACAGCAACAAAAGTAACAATGATATTAATGTAATAATACAACAACATAATAATAATAATAATGTAGTGGATTAGAAAATTGTTAAAGTAACTGTAACGGGAAGCATTACTTGCTAAAACTAACATGAGTGAGGCTTTTATTGTCACCATAACGTTCATCATCATCATTATTATCGTCATCATCACTCTCTCCTACTTTCATTAACCTACAATCAATTAGGTAGCATACTTAGCCCACGGAGTCAATCTTTCAAAATTCCCACAGCACTCCAAATATTCACAAACAAAATGAAGAATTAAAGTAAAAAGCAAATCTTCTTTGTGTACTGCATAGTTTAAAAAAAAACAAAAAAAATAACAACAACGACAATAATAATAACTTAACAAAACGAATTCCCTGAATTTAACTGATGGGGGGAGCAAAGAGCATGGCTGGCAATGGATTTTGATTATGAACCAATATAAAACAAACGTATTGCAGTGGTGACGACGACAACGATGATGGTGAGTCAGACTTTACTTAACTATCAGAGTCATAACATTCCTACACTTCTTTTATAAATCATTCAACTCTTATACAGTATCAATGCATCTTATTAATACCATTATCGCCATCTCTTGCTTTGATAAAGCAATCACTACCATCACCATCATTTAAAAGGAAAGATTTCAGACTTTTCCCCCTTTTGTAACATCATCCGTTTGAACTGCTCAGTCACCAGTTAGTACTTATTGAATGGATGAGGTGTTGAAATCATATGAAAGACTTATAATAATATACCATCATCACCATCAAGACCACTATCCTTATTTTAATTAAATCTGATTTTTTTTTCAACGTAACAGCATCGTGATCATCATCCCCATCATCATCAGAGCTTCTAATGCTTCTTGCGAGATGAGCACGAGATCCCCTTAATGAGCATCATCAACCTCGTTGTCTCAGCGCGTGAGTTGTGATAGTAGTAGTCCTTACTGCTGACGATGATGTTACTCGGCATGTTGCCAAAAAGATGTTAATGATGGATAACATATAAAAATCCAAGCCCTAGCAACAAGATCATCGCCAGTATTAAAAACACAAATTATAAACAATAACAATAATAGTAACAATTTATTTTCTCATTTTATTAACTTTTATCTTAACCACAACATAAAGATTCTTGTCCACATGCAGCAGTAACATAAGTTTTGTGACAGGTTATCTCCTAGATGGGAATATTAGTCCCTAGAGATACACCATGAATCTTGAACTTTTTTTGGTTCAGAAATAATCTTTATCATTATTATTAGCATTATTACCTAAATATATAAAAATAACAATAATAAAAAACTTACTGAAGCATCGATGCCATCTCGGTTGATTGAAATCCTTGGAGCTGAAATGAAAAAAGCAAGTTATTATTTTAAAAACATCAGGAATATTAATTACTTAGTTTAAGTAATAACAATAATAATAATTATTATTATTATTCCTTTAGCAGGTAATTGTACTTCCTGGTAACAAGCGATAACAACTGAATATTAACTATGAATAAATCATTATTTTTAATTATCATTTATTTACAGATAGTACAGCTAATAGGACCATATTACAATAGTTATTAAGGTCATGTCATAGTTAACAAGCTGATATTAAAATAGCTTCATCCTTAAAATCCTAAAGGAACAGGTATTTGTTTATAATTTTACCTAAAATGACCAAACCAACAGCCAAGCAGATGCAAATGAAACAGCATCATCACCATGACTATTGTTAATGGATATTATTATTATTATTATTGTATAAAGCTTTCATAATATCTTCTGATAGGATGTTGATACTATCCATAACAACATAGCAGCATGTTGCTTCACATTAAAATTTTAATGGCTCTCAAATCTCTCTTGAATGGCTTTTGGCCCTTTGTTCTTAATCATCTAACGGTTAGTGCTATTACTACTTCTATTACTATTTTTGTAATCAATATTATTATTATTCTGTACAAGTCCATATTATATATTTCTCAATATTACCAAATTGCATTAACAAGCAATTTCATGTTATGATTAACCAGAGCTCATTCGATTTTAAGAATATTTATTCCAACCAATTTATGGTAATTAATCTCCCTTCCTACCTCTGGGATTGGTCAATGGTCCCTTGCACTCCAGAACAAAGGGCAGTTTGCTGGGCAGGACTATGCCTTTCTGTGTGAAATAATTCTCCGTTTCGGGGTCCACCACAAGCAGATCAACAGAGTTTTTACCCGCCCTGATGAGGTCGACCACGGCCTTGTGGAGCTTCGAGGTGACATCCTGATGATCCACCTCGAGAATTCGATCGTTTTCCTTCAGTCCGCCCAACTGGGCAGGAGAATTTTCATCTACAGAGCCCACAAAGTGGCCTAGTTTGCCTGGGTGATTATAAAAACTAATTACATAATTATTTATAATAAGAATATAAAAAAAATTAAAATTATATTCAAAGTAGCTAATAATACAGTAACTACATCAAAATTCATAGTTATGGCATGTGATATTGCTGTTGCATGCTCTCAATCAAGATGTTTCCGGTGAGGCCTTGTGATATATCACAATATGATTCATTAATATTATAATCACAATAACAAAAAAAATTAACAAAGAAACCACCTCCATAGAAAGTAATCTTATCAATTTGGGCCACCATTCACCAGACATGGAGGATAAAGATGATAATCATAATTTCAACCAATTACCAACCAATTAAGGGTAATCATCACAATCACAGAAGGCCACAATAACATCACAGTCATTATCATAACTAGTGTCACTGGATCTATTAGAAATTTATCAAGTAACATCATCATAACCAATGTTGCTATATCCATCATCATCACCACCACTTACCTTCCAATCCCTGTACATTGAACCCATATCCAGAAAAGTCCTGCCATAGATGAAGCTTGCAGAGCCTCAGTCTGAACTTGTCGTCCAGGTGCACGACCTCCGACCCATAGGGGTTAGTGGGCGGCGACTGGCAGTAGTCGATGCAGTCCATGTTGTCGTTGATGACTACATTCAGCTTCTTATAATATTCTTCTCCTTCGGGCTTGATCACCAGTAGTCTGGGAAGATCATGATTAACTGATAGCACAAGCCATTGTGGATTGTTGTTATTTGATGGGATGTTAGAATGCAAAATGTCTCCAATAAGATAATAAATAAGACAAGAATATGTGGATCCATTATTGCTTTTAAAAGCTATTGTAACCATGTTTGTTATTCTCTAGCATTAATGATATATGCAAAATCCAATCCTTTAGACATAAATGATGTCATATATCACAAAGGAATCCTGTTGATTGTTATTTTTCAACTCCATTCTTCGGCAATACAATAACTTATTTTCTGAGCGGCTATCATTTCACCATGGGATGCAAGTCTAAATCAAATACCAGATTTTTGTTATTGGAACATTTAATTCAGTAAATCCCACCACATAAAAAAATTAAGCAGTGAATTAATTTTGTTAAGTAAATGATTTTGTAGTAAAATAGTCATTTGATTCAAATACATAACATAGCAAACAATAAATCACATAATATTTTACCTGATTTATTCAGCACGCAACAACATGTTAATATTACATTATTATTAAATGCAAAACCAATCACATCAAGCCTTTAGTGCTTACATCAAAACAACAGGTCTCACCTTAAGAAAATAATAACTGTTTAAAAGTTTGGCATTTTTCTGAACCAACCTGACTTCGTCCGGATTAGACTTAATTCTCTCGACGACCTGGACATGAAATTCATTGCTAATGTTGACTCCATTCACCTCGATAATCCGGTCGCCACTCAAAAGTCCGCCAGCTTCGGCAGGTGAATTTTTGTCAATCGAGCCGACATATTGCCCGGCTTTGCCCATGTCAGCGTGCAAGTTAAACCCGTAGCTACTATTGTCAGGCCATTTGCGCAAATGGCAAAGCCTAGGACGAGGAGCACTGTCCGGTAAGGAAGACATTTCAAACCGTTTTAGAAAAGATGCACTACCACTTTTAAAGTCCACTATCTGGAGCGCCCAACGATGGCAACGCAGACAGCTAATCGAAATCTAGCCGCGCTACTACTCGTGGTGTATTTATCTGGTTACGCCCAGCAATTGGTCAATCAGTTTTGCATAACGAAGCATTTTTTCATTTTGGATTAAAAATAAATGTAATGTTTTTAGATAAATTAAATTTTAACACTATTTTAATATTGTGTTTGGACATGCAAATGCTTATCTTTTATATTAGGTTATCATTGGCGGTGGGTATTTGAAATAAACTATATATCGCTCTTTAGTTGCCGAAAATTTTCAGAATTGGAAATGAGCCAGGCGGAACGTAAATATAATCCCGCTCCAACTTTAGAGCAAGTTCAGACTGATGCCATCACTCGGGTTTGTGAAATTTCGTGATTTCATAGTTTTATAATGCGCGAATCCTTATATAGTTGCGGAGACTCACAGAATTTGTTGAAATTTTATGTTCACATTTAAATTTTATTTAATATTATATGTTTGTGTTTGATTAATACAATTTTTGATATTGTTTCTGTTGTTGGATTATTTGCTAAGTCCTAGAGAACTAATATGTATTAATTTATATTCTGGAAGTGGTTATTGCTGATGCTTATTAGATTTACATGTAATTTAATTTAAATGTAAATTATTTGATATCTGACTTTTAATTGCTGTTGCTTAAATTCATTCCTTAATATGTCACATTAAAAAATTAATCACTCAATATAGATCATGGAATATTTAAAAGAGTTCATTAGTTTTCATTTTACAAAGTGTATTTTATATTGATTAATTGAATGTATGTACATTGACCTTTCATAATGATTTGATTTTAGTTGTCAGTTCAATATTGGGCACCAGTTGGAAATGTTCCAAAGCTTCCATTCAATGCACAGGTACAGAATTTTGTTTGTTATTTAATGTTAACATCCATTCCAAGTAAACATAGTTTTTTATGTGATGGCTCACCTCATACTCTTCAATATTTTTCAAATATGAAGCAACTTATCCATGTCAGTCTTTAGATTGTAGAATGGATTCAAAATTAAAGTTTGAAAATATGATTGTAGGTCATCCAAGATATTTATGAAAAAGAGTTGGTTGGAACACAGTTCCTCACAAGGAGGATTACGATTCTTGAGTTCTCTCAATACCTCGAGAATTATCTGTGGCCAAACTACAGTGTAAATGTAAGTCAGAAATTAGTGTCTGGAGTTATTAATTGTTAGATCAATTGTAATGGTTTAATAAATTAATAGGAATTCTTTTTATTAGCCCTGTTAAAAATTAGCCACTTATTTATGGATTAAGGCAGTATAAAAATATTTTCTATTAAATCTTAAACAGGCTTCAAAAGCTCACATAATGTCCATCATAGCCATGGTGAATGAGAAGTGCAGGGAAAGAGTCCAAGCTTGGGAGGTGGGTGCTTGAATCTTGTGGAATTCTTCCATCGCCATCATCAACAACGTTGCCCTTACCACCTCATAATTCAGCTTCTTGAGCTAATTTGCATTACTATTATTACAATGATTATTATTATTATAATTCTATGAAGCAAGAAATAAATTTTCCAATGATTGTTTAGCCCATTAATAATTTCTATGACAATAATCACTATCATTACCACCAAGATAACTAATTATCAATATCATCATCATCATCACAGTGCTTTGAATCTTCCCCTGAGAACTTTTCGGACTTCTTCCATCGTTCCATGGAATTCAGCCTCGACAGCTCTTTGTCCTTTGAGGAGTTGTGCGTTGCCATGACGTTCTTCATCAACGCCTTCAACAGCCTGGTTAGTGGCAGTTAAATGATGGTGATTAAGATGATTATGATTATGATGATGCTTATAGATTTCAGTGTAAATGTTGTATTTAATTAATTGATAGTTTCCATGTTTTTGAAAAATTTTGTGTTTCTTCATAATTTGTTTGAATTTTAAATTAAATGCCAATGTTGAATGCCTTGAAATTGAAATGTTGATTTCAACTGAAATAGGGGAACCAATTCATAAGGGAATATGTTCAGAAGCTCACAAGGCTCATGACTTGGCTACACGTCACAAATGTAAGTTTATATTCCTTTAGATTCTGTTCATAAGTCATTTATTTAATATTCTTTTTTATTCTCTTCATTGAATTATTGCATTAATTATTTACCTTAATTACCATAATTATTTATATTCTGTATAAATTGAACTGCATCAAGTCTTGTTTATTGTGTCATTAGGACATTTGTTGCTTACTAGAGCAATATTAATGGGTACATTTCACATAATCTTAATGCAGAGCATGAGGGAGCATGTTTTCAAGGAATACAAAATCTACAAGAAATACTGGAAAAGGGAAATGAAAACCTTGAATATGTTGCCCGACGACAAAAAGTTGAAAATGGAAACAGAGAGTGCTTTCATCGCTAAACACATTCACAGGTTTTTCTCGGTACTGGATGGGATTAAAAGCGAAGGTGAATTTAATTTTACGAATCTGTATCCGAATAATTAATTTTTATTGCGTAGATTTGAATTTTTAAGTATTTTTATGACATCTGTTTCGTGGTATTTGATTCATTGACATGGATGTTTAAGTGGTCTTATTTAAAAAATTATATTTCATATTATATCACATTAAATGTTTGCTTTGTGCAGCCAGAACCCTGATAAGGTTTTAATGTTTTGTTGATGTGATACTCAGTACCAAATTCGTAAAAATTACTATTTGTAATTGTTTCAGGTCATGTTGAACCGGGTCGTATTTATTATTGCGAGCGTTTCCTCGAGTGGATGAATGACATCCAAACACAGATCTCGCACAGAAGGTTTCTGTCTCTCCTCATTGACTCCATGCATGTTGTTGTCAGGTGAGTAGAGCTTACTATATTTGTAATTTGTCACTGGCCACAGTGTCCTTAAAAACAATAATTAGCATTTAATGTTAGCATTTGTTGGCAGCTAGCATTGACTTCAAAATAACTTGTAGGCATATATTCATTCATCTAATGTGCTTATTAATTAGCATTAACATAATTAATAATATTAATAGCCATTAACATTAGCGTAATTAGCAACGGGAATCACTAGTAATGACTAGATACAGATCTTTATCTAACAACCTTTAACCTCGATCGTCAAACAGATGCCGCATGTCCGGTCTGGCGAAGCGCGACAAGGAGGGGCATTTGTTCAGGCAGCTGTTGGACAGGTTCCAGTTCTACTGCAGGTTCGAAATAAACGACAGGGCGGGAGAAGCACTCACTGATGCAGAGATGATGACCAATCATTACGACAAGATCACCAGGCTCCAGGTAGGACACAAAACAAAAGATGCTCTTCAGGCTGAATCTACTAAATTTTTGGTGTTTAAACAAAGTGTTGATACCCAAAATTCTGGTTGTTCAAATGAATTTGATGGAATTCATGAATAATATTACTGTCATAAAAACAGATAAATGGTGATATAGCATGTGTGACTGTAATTATCATCATCATCATCATCATTATTCTTCTTATTATTATTGGGATAACAAATGAATATTTACATGTAAATTACCTCTTTAACATATTTCTAGAGAATTGCCTTCAAGAACTTTGAGGAGCTCAAAAGGCTGAGCATGAGTCATGTTGCTGGAATTGATCAGAGGAAGTCTCTCTTGGAACATCTTGACCTATTGTCGTAAGTTGTCTTGATGTAGTGGTAGTATTAATAATAATAATAATAATAATCCATGTTGATAATAATTAATTCATGTTAATAATTCATAATATTAATATTTTCATCAACACTTTAGCAATGAAAGACTTCATGAACTGGCAGCTCGTCTCAACTTGATAAATGAAGCAGACGACTCGAATCATGAGGAATTCTCATCTGAATTTCTCAAGGAGGTTTTGGTGAGCAAAACATTTTATAAATTGCATACATTATTAATTATTGTAATACACTCTTGGCAAGCTGCTGTTTTAAGATCCAGGTTGATAAGATCTCGTAAAATATGAATAATCACATATCATTGTTCATTCTCATTCAGGTGTATCACCTGGAGAGGAGACAGTCACAACTGGACAGACTAAACGAGATGCCCCTGTATCCCACTGAAGACATCATTTGGGATGAGAATGTCGTCCCCACACAGTACCACGGTTCTGACAATAGACAGGCTGCTTCTGGTTGGTTGATCGAAAATTCATCAATGATTTTTATTAGCCGTGATCTTAAATGGTTTAGGACTAATCACTGGTTTTTATTGGTTGTGATTTTGTAATTCTGTGATTATTTGCATTTGACGGCGGTTCATAGTTATAGATTGTTATTACAACTTTCTTGTCATGACTTTACAGAGCTCCAAATAACATTACTATGTAGTAGTAATATTATAAATTTTTATTAATACACTATTATACTATCATGTGACATGTTGTATGTTTTGTTTTGCATGACCATCTAGATATGTTAATGGATTAATTATTTAAATGTTAATTCACAGGTGGTCTGGCTCTCCCGAAGCTCAACCTACTCTTCCTGACAAACCATGATTACCTGCTCAGGAATTTTGATCTTTTCAGACTCGAGTCGACATGTAGGTTTACGATTTTTGCATTTAAAGTCTTCTTTGTAATTGTTAAGAATTTCATTGTTTTGATCATAGTTTAAAAGTGAATTGAAGATTTAAATGTAAAAAATCTGGGCATCAAAATGATTTTGCATCTTGCTTACAAATTGATATGATTTGAACAGTTGTCAAGCATGAATTTATTTTTTTCAGATGAAATCAGACAAGACATTGAAGATGCCATATTCAGAATGAAGCCTTGGTGAGCTCAGATGCAATTGCATTATTTGAATTTAATGTAAATGTTTTGATTAAGTGTTATCAATTGAATGATTACATTCAAATCCAGGCTCGGATGCGATGGATCCTGCACCTTTGGAGGCTGGGCTCGAATGGCTCATCCAATTGAAGGCTTTGCTGTAGTGGAGGTAAGCAGTGGAGTTTTTATTAATAATTTATGTTAATCATTCTGAGCAATCTGTGGCCGTTCTTATTAGCATTTTTTATTATTATTTTATAATACATCACTTCAGGTTGCAAAGCCGAATGTGGGTGAGAACCATCCTGCCAGAGTGAAGGCGGACCTGACTGTTAATCTGAGACTCAGGTCAGAAATCAGGAGAGAGTGGGAAGGTGGGCAGCGATTTATTTATCATTTGTAATTTGTTTTAATCGATTTAAAGTTCTAAATGTTCTGCTGGTTAGTGCTAATTTATTATGATTCAAGAAAGAACAATTAAAAAGAAAGTAATGTAATTTGCACTTAATGCGAATAAAAAAATAATATTATTAACCATTACAATGATACAATCGATTGACCAATCAGGCCTGAGAAAGCACGACATTGTTTTCCTGATCACCCTCCGCCCTCTCAACCCCAGTGGAACACCTTTCGATTACAAGAAGCCTTTCCTGCCTCAGGTGAGTTGAAGATGGATGAGGCTGTGACAATGTGACATTAATATTTAAATACAAACTAATTATAATAAAGGTTGGCCTGGTGTACGTCAGAGGTTGTGAAGTCGAAGGAATGCTGGACGACACGGGAAAGGTCATAGAAGAAGGTGAGTTCTGATTGGTTCTTGTGACGACCAATTACATTTTGAATTACTGTCATTTTCTGCATGATCAGGAATGGAGCCAAAGCCAGTGGTTTCTGGAGATAGCAGGACTTTCAGAGTCATCTTGGATCCCAACCAATACCAGAGGGACATTGATAACATCAACAAAGGAGCAGAGGTTGGTATCAATTTCACTGATGATGGTTATTAAGTTGTGCTACAACATAATTGAACAGAACAGTTTATTATTATTATTCTAGCAATTAGGCCTAAGTCTTGAACAGGATATTTTAGAATCAGCCTGTTACGATATGAAAGGGCAAAAATTAAATAATTAATTGTTAACAATTAGTTGGGATGTTAACTGTCTCAAATTGTCTGACCTGGGTCTTGAACCCGCAGCCTCAGAACCCAATCAAACTAATACTCTGAATGCCAATGCACAGGACCCATATGTAAGCTTCAACGTGGTGATGAGGAGGAAACCAAAGGAAAACAACTTCAAAGCAGTCCTGGAAACAATCAGGGATCTCATGAACACTCAGTGTGTCATTCCAAAGTGGTTGCAAGAACACATCCTCGGATACGGGGGCACGTACTCCGCCCACTACTCGAAGTTTGTGGCCAATTATTATAATGACGGTGGTGATGATGATGATAATGATAGTGATGATGATGATAACGATAGTGATGATGACCATGTCAGTTTATGATGTTATGACAGTGGCCCTTCGAGAACTGGGTATGAAATGCTACAATGATTGCTGCTCATTTACAGAATGGAGGGAACCCTTTCCACTCTCGACTGGAATGACACCTTTCTCGACTTCAGACACCTCAGGTCGTCCTTCCCCGACCACAAAGTGATGCTGAAAAAGTTTGCTACTGAAAATGAAGCCAAAAAAATTAGGAGGGAGCTGGATGTTCAGGAAGAAGAAGACAACACCAGGCCTCCTTACAAGTGAGTGGTGATGATGATGTTGATGGGTGCCATTGATCCGGTGTTCATTTGTTTGCCTTATTGAAAATTGTGCTTGGTTTGTGAATTTAATTGATTTAACCTTAAAAAAGGTTGACTTTCGGCAACACTAAGGATGTGAAAACAGGGGAGGATGAGGAGGTCATTTTGGTGGAGCCGTATGTCCACATTAACAGGGGCCCTTATCTCTTCAACCAGCCAAAAAGGTCAGTATTTTTTTTCTATTTATTTTTATTTTGCTTAAATTCATGCCTAAATGTTCTTATACATTCAATCACATTGAATTATACATTGAATTGCATCTGAAATATACATGTGTAATTTAATGCAAGCAACTCAGTGGATGGAATTAGATGGCAGTAATAAAAAAATAACCAAAAATAAACATTAATATCATGAAATTCATTGTCTTCACAGGAACCAAATCCCCTTCACAAAAACCCAGGTTGAGGCCATAAGATCAGGCATGCAACCAGGTCTGACGATGGTGGTTGGACCCCCAGGTACTGGAAAAACTGATGTGGCAGTTCAGATCATATCCAACATTTATCACAACTTTCCTGAGCAGAGGACACTCATTGTGACACACTCCAATCAGGTCAGAAAGTGCTTATAATGGATGTTGTTATTATTATTATTATTATTATTATTATTATTATTATTATTATTATTATTGTCATCATCATCATTACTTATATTATTGATAACTGGTCTCTCATGGTCATTCAAAACTAACACTCTGTTCTGATTGGTCAGGCCCTCAATCAATTGTTTGAGAAGATCATGTGCCTCGACATCGAGAAGAGGCATCTGCTCAGGCTGGGTCATGGAGAGGAGGAGCTTGAAACTGACAAAGATTATAGCAGGTTAATATTTTTAGCAATACATCAATATTAATAGACAATTTGGCTTTAATGCATAACTCCTTTACAATTGATTCACATGCGTTCTGCTTTCTTTTCAGATATGGCAGAGTGAACTTTGTCCTGGCAAAGAGATTGGAGCTTCTGGCTGAGGTCAAAAGGTTACAGGTCAGCCTCGACATTCCACTATATCAGGAACACACCTGTGAGTCAGCTGGCTACTTCTTCACACAGGTAAGTGCCGGTTCGTTGCATTATCGAGGATAATGTTTAAGCGAGATGTGATTAATTAAGCAATGGGCATCAACATTTGTATTGCTTGTAATTTAATTGTGCAGATATCATGGATACATTTTATATCTATTATCATATTTAATAATTCATGATGGTTTTTCCTATGAATGCTTGTGGAAAATCATTAAACACATTTACTAATTTATCTTAATCAGATTCAGGCCAAGTACGAAGAGTTCCTATCGAAAGTCAGGCCAAAGAAGTTGGTGGAAGAAGTTTCGCAGCACTTTCCCTTTGCCAGATTCTTTGAGGATGCACCTCAACCCCTGTTCAAGGGGGTATCTTTTGATGAAGACATGGAAATTGCAGAGGGTTGCTTCAGATACATCAGGAAGATCTTCTCACAACTTGAGGTTAGGATGTTACATGATCATGGCTACTGACATTTCTTATGATGATATTGTGTGTTTGATTTATTATTAATCAGTTTTTGATTATTAAAATTAATAATAGCTATCTGTTATGTTGTTCTGTTTATTATAACATTATTACATTTCTATCTTTTATTATATTTATTATGTTTCTAACAATGTTATCATAAAATTGCATATTTAGGAATTTCGACCTTTTGAGCTCCTGAGAAATGGCAGAGACAGGGTTCGATACCTGCTCATCAAAGAGGCAAAGATCATCGCCATGACTTGCACTCATGCAGCACTCAAAAGAAGGGACCTCGTCGAGGCAGGATTTCAATACGAAAACATTCTCATGGAAGAAAGTGCTCAAATACTAGAGATTGAGACTTTCATACCTTTGCTTCTCCAGGTGAGTCAACGATAAATATATTAATATTAAGCATTCAATTTATTAATATTATTTAATGATATTGGCAGTAAATGTATAAATTATTTGATTTTGTAATGTTGGCAATAATTATATTATTATTAATTATGCAATTTGTGATATTCATAGAGTTACGATTTAGTAATTATCTTTGTACAAATTGCCCGGATCTTGTTTCTGACCACTTTAATAACCGAAACACTTTCAGAATCCCGAATATGGCCATAACCGCCTTTTGAGATGGATCATGATCGGGGACCATCACCAGCTGCCCCCCGTCATCAAGAACATGGCCTTCCAGAAATTCTCCAACATGGAGCAGTCTCTCTTCACCAGATTTGTAAAGATAGGGTATCCAACGGTTGATCTCGACGCCCAGGGACGTTCCAGGCCGAGGTGAGGACTTGATTTCGTTATGATTTCAATTTTGAGCCACACTTACTGATATCCGATCGTTCGGATTTTCCAACCTTTGTTGCAGCATCTGCAAACTCTTCAGCTGGCGCTACAAGAACCTGGGAAACCTGCCTCATCTGACGTCGCAGCCCGAGTACCTCAGGGCCAACCCGGGATTCTTCTTTGACTATCAACTCATAGATGTCCAAGATTTCAATGGAGTTGGGGAATCAGAGCCCAACCCTTTCTTCTATCAGGTTGATATATTATTTAATTATAATAAATAAAAAAGTGTATAATAAGTGTGATAATTAGTAACGATAACTTCTTTTTCATGACAGAATCTTGGAGAGGCGGAATACGTTTGCTCCATGTATATTTATCTTCGTCTGCTCGGATATCCTGCTGAGAGAATATCCATTCTGACCACCTACAATGGACAGAAACATCTCATAAGGGATGTCATACAGGAGAGATGTGCCAAAAATTCACTCTTGGGAAAGCCACATATAGTCAGTTGCCACTTTCATTTTAAGCTCAAGTTAAAGTTACTGGCATGTTTTTATTGAAATATACTCAAGCAGTAATTAATTAGTTTATTTATTTTGTTTGTGCATTAAAACATTATTAACGTTTATTGTTGTTATTATTTAACTACACGAACATTATAAATTAAAATATCATTATGACCACCACCTGCACAGATTACAACAGTGGACAGGTACCAAGGTCAGCAGAATGACATCATACTGTTGAGTCTTGTCAGGACCAAGAATGTGGGTCACCTCAGGTATGATGATATTGAGGTCTATCATTGTTAATTATGATATTTATATATTGCGATGACGATGTTATGATAATATGATGTATTATTTAATAATTATGTAGCACAGTGGTGTCTGATTAATTTAAATTATTCAGGGACATACGTCGTCTTGTGGTTGCCATGTCTAGGGCTCGTCTTGGGCTGTACATTTTCGCCAGAGTCAGCCTGTTCATGAACTGCCTTGAACTCAAGCCGACCTTTTCACAGCTCATGTCGCAACCTCTTCAACTCCACCTATTGCCCATGGAGAACTACAGCACAATCAGACCTGTGCGTTTGCTTTCAATTTTTCATTATTAAGTATTATTATTACTATCATTAATATTATATGCATGCTTATACATTTGCATACTATATGTAATGTAAGACTTGAAGGCTCATTTGCTTAATTTCTTTGATCAGGTGGGTCATCTGCCAGACTGTCCTCCACTGATCATACAGGACATGTCCCACATGACTCAGTTTGTCCATAACTTCTACAGAGATAAGGCTCAAGGCTTCCTCAGAGAATATGAACAACAGCAACAGCTGCTAAGGACAGAGGTTGGTCTCAGAAACATTACATACCCATTCCTGAGCTCCCAAGTTTGGGCAAGTTGGAGTTCAACTCCCGGCTCCGGGAGCAAATTGGGCCCTTTACATTGCTTTTCAACCTTAGCGCTTAGTGAATGCACTAGTATATGCTCCTGCTCAGTGGCATGTTATTGTTATTCATCGGTTAATTGATAATAATGTATAACCAATTTCAGGCAGAGGAACGTGCCAAAGAGCAAGAAGCAAACAATGATCGTATTGCACACAAGCTGAATGAAGAATATCAGGGTGATAGCAGTGATGATGATGAGGCCGAGGAAAATAAAACTAATAATAAAGAAGTAGGGGAGTCTGAGGAAGACAAGGATACTGAAGAACAAGTGAAAGAGAATGGGAAAATGTAAGTGATGCAACTGCAGTGGATGTATTAGTTATGTGGTGGTATAATGTTTGTACTTGTTATTAATAGCTGCTTAATTTACCACTAATTACTGATTTATTCAAAACATTTTAGCAACTAGTTTCTCAGTAATACTTGCTACTGCTAACATTTTAACATCATTGCATTGCTTAATTAATTTTTTGTTTTAAAGAGCTGAAGATCAATCTATCGAGAAAAACAATGATCCCGTGGAGACTGCCAATGAGGAACCAAAGCAACAGGAAGAAATCCCAAACAACCAATCATCCGCTGATAGTGACAAAATGGAGGAGTGAAAGAAATGATGACCAAAACAACGTAGACTATAGCTCAATCATTTGCATATAAGCTCGTGAAGTTTTGCAATACAATGGTAGACTGGCTTTCATATTCCTGTAATTACTGGGTTTTTTTTTTTGTTGCTTTCATTATTATAAATTTTGGAACTGAAGATGTACTGCATCCAAATGCTAAATTGCCACCAATGAATGAGGGCCACGAAATACACTATTGGGTTTGATGCTTGAACAGGACATTTGAATCACCCAAACCATTAGGGTGTATTTCCAATTGGCTACTTAATACTCGGCCAATTAGAGAGGTATACATATTTTTAAATGTATCCTGAACAAATTAAGGTGACAAATATGTTTTTTATTCTCTGGTTCTAAAAGTTTACCAGTGTCCTGCTCAATAATTTGAATAGCCCTTCCTGTATCCTGGTAGGGACTGAACAATCGTTTGCTCTGGGAGATCTTCAGGCTTTTTTCCATTGACCAATTTTATGAAGTGTCGCAGGATTTTGTCAGCTGCCTGTTCGGATAAGATGTTGATAAGCTCTCATGCACATGACGTTAATGTTTACTGGTTCATTAATAGAAGTGAAGTCATGATGATGGTGATTGGTTTGACAATGGAAACATGAAAATGGCATGCAGCTTAGCCGAATGGGTTGCATTCTGGCATGAAGTGCCAGTAGCGACAGTCACAGTGCATTGTGTTCAAAACTCAGTCTGCACTGACAGGTAACAATAACCCTCTGTTGAGGTTGCTATACAAATGGTAGATTGGTTAAAAAGTGCTTTCACATACTTTTTGGATACTCAAAAAATCAGATAAATAAACAAAGCTAGAAATTATCAGATAATGATTGCAATGCTGATGACCATGTAGGCGATAGTGACTACATAAACAAAAAGTGATAACGCCAACTGGTTATTTGATTAAAGGACCTGTCCAGGTGTGATTGCATTCTTCCTGACGAGTGTCTCAAGTTCGGGCGTGAGTGTCTTGATGGTCGGAAGCTGATTAAAAGCCGAGATGAGCCCATCTCGAATGTGATTGTGCATCCAACAGACATGTTGTTTCCGACGAAGTCTTTCCAGTTCTCCTGACTTGCTCATCAGCATCCTGTACTCCTTCATCTTTGTCCACATCTCGTCCATGCCCTCTTTGTTGATCGAAGACACTCTCAGCACCTGACAATGGTGGCAGTAATGATGGTAACAAGGATTTGGTCTTGATTAATAACACCTGTTGATTTTTGATGGTGCATAGCAACTTTAAGAAACTCAACTCACACAAGGCCTCCAGACTTTATTCTTTGGCCTGATGAACTTCATAGCGCTAATGTATTCCATTTGAATTCTTCTCGCTGCTGGGACAAGATCCCCATCAGACTTGTTGATGACAACCATATCGGCCACCTCCACAATTCCCTTCTTGATTCCTGGAAAAAAATGGTGGAGCTTTCATCCTCATTGACCAACTTTGTAGCAAATGAAAAAGTGGCAAATCAATGGGCTGCATTTTATATTCTAATAATATTGTTTTCAAGTTAGTTGATGATTAATGAAATGGTTATCTGTGATTGGCTACCTTGGAGTTCATCCCCACCAGCAGGAGGGAGGAGCAGCTCAAAGAGATCCACCATGTCTGCCACAGCAAACTCTGATTGCCCAACACCTTTGGCATAAGAAATCAAGATATTTATCAAATGCAAGCAGACATAAATTAATCTAATTTTAACTAAAGCAATATAAGAGCAATTATGTAAAAACCCTGTCATAAAAAAAATTCCTGATTCTCATAAAAACACATTTAAATAAAATCTCAAATAATCAACGGCAAAATTAATTGACCAACCGACAGTCTCCACAATTATGATGTCATAACCAGCCCCTTCACAGAGAACAATGGCATCATTGGTCACCCTAGTCACTCCTCCCAGGTTACCTGAGTTGGGAGATGGCCTGATGTAAGCATTTGGGTCTAGCGCCAATTTTAACATTCTAGTTTTGTCTCCTAGCAAAGATCCTACAAAAGAAACAATTACATAAAATAGTAAGTAATCTGATAAATATTATAACAACTAAAATATAATGGCATTTAAAAATGTCAGCAGGTTTCAACAACATCAAATCAAATGAGACAATCTTTGTGGTGGAGTAAGTCCGATCGCAAAACCTCAAGGCCAAGATGTTCTTATGCATATGGTATATCTGTTTATTTTGTTATGCATAAAGCATAACCAAGTCTAAGCTGATGTGATGTCAATTCTATTAATATTAATTCATTTATACGTTATCATTATTATATTAACATTGAAACAGTTTTCATGTCCACTTAATATTATACTAAGTTAAGTTGTAAAGCCACTTAGTTCAATGTTACACTGACCTCCAGATGTTGATGAGGAAGGGTCAACAGCCAGCACCGCCACTTTGTGGTTTCTCTCTGTCAACATTTTTCCTAGGGCTTCGATATGGGTGCTCTTGCCTGCCCCTGGTGGTCCAGATAGACCTGCATTTAGATTAATCAAGTGATTTCAGTATAATCATTATAATGAAGTAATCTATCCTATCTCTACTAACCTATTCTAAAGGAGCTCAATGTATTTAAAGTATGTTTTTGCTTCCTTCGAGTGTACTCCAAAATCTCGCCCACCAAAAACTGTCCTTGAGCTCTTTTTACAGGGTGAATGCTCTCAATCAAAGTTATGCCCTGTGCAAGCGCACTTCGCTCACCATTTTTTATGCCCTTAAAAAGTTTCTCAACCACTGGGTCATCTGCAGTTATGAAAGGCCTGTGAAGAACAGAGTCAACTGACATTGACTTCAGGTCATCCTGAATTTGCTGTTCATCATGTCTTATAGCCTCTTCATCTGCTTTATCATTGAATGTAACTAATTTTAATCTTCGCACATCTGGCAGGAATCCCAATGGACCCGTCGATTCCACCTCGATATCGTCTGCTTCTTTTGCTTGACAATATGTGGCACGTGTAGAGCGTAGGAATGGAGTACTGGCAAGAAATTTCGAACAGTTCTCAAGATTTAGAAAACATTTATCGGAAAACTTCATGAAGAAGAAACAATTGGTGACACGTCCCACAAACATGACCGATTTCGGTTTCTTAGCTCCTGAAAGCGTCAAATGAGATTATGTATAATCCTACTTGTGAAATATATGTAATTAAGCCTAAATCATAAAGCGAAACCCTTGCTTTTCCAAAAGAAATATTAATACCTTTACGCTTGAAAGGGCCTGCGTGGCTGATTCCAAATGTATAAAGAGACTTTTAATATCGAAAATATGGAGACAAAGCCAACACTTATGGGCTCCCAATCCCTCAAAAATTTCCAATGGTACCCAAACAATCACAAAGGTTCAAGTTGAAGGCCGTGTCAAGACCTTTCAAAGGTTGGTGAAATGAAAGTAAGATCACTATTGTTTCTACAACGAATAACGTTTTATTACTTTATGAAATAACGAAAATAATTTTTATTTCCATATGTAATGCATTTATTTTTGGCGGAGTGTTTGAAAGTACAAAGTGAGGCCTTTAGGAAAGTGTCCCTAGACACCTAGAACAAAAATAATTGAGGAAACTGCTTGATTTTGTATCTGTCAACCGAATTCATGAATTTCACTAGATATTTGAAGGCTTATGCTTCAATCTCCACATCCCCGTGCAACATAAACGACGCATCTCAAGGTACTCACAAAACTCTCCAGATAGAGCAATTCTGTTACGCGCAGCTCAAACGATAGTTCTGTTAGGGTGTGACCTGACTAGGGATCTATCGACGATCAGATGAAACGTTTCCCTAAAACAGAAAATCTTTCTGAAAGTAAACAGGTTGTACACCGAGCTCGCACAGCCAAATGTATATGCTACACGTCACAGGAGATGATCTTATAACCATGTTGTTGCAGGGCATCTACGCTTCTACAACTAATAATCTGAAACTTTGGCTCCCAAAGACGCACAACACAAATAGCGAACACCTTCTGAAGTTCAAGGTCGATTTTGGTACCTAAATATTTCTGACACATTAGGGGCTTTTATGAAACCCTCCTTAGCCCAGGGCTTCTTGAAGTTTCTCTTGACCCTAGGAACGTAGTGCATCTCGACGAAAGTCTCGAGCAGTTTGGGCAGCTCCCCTCTGAAGGGAACTTCAAGTTTGACAATGGCTGAAGCAGCCACACACTTGAGGCTGAGGTAGTCAAATGGATTGATGTGCAGATGAGGTGCTGAGTTCAACAACTTATATGGTGTCAGACCCTGCCGATTGATGACGTCTACGTCAGCGCCATTTTCCAGCAACACTAGGACGACCTCGCGACATGGCCTGGCACAATCGAGGCTGTGGTGAAGTGGCGTGTCACCCTGGAAGTCGACGCAGTTTAAGGATGCCCCGCACTGCAAGAGAAATTCAAGTACAGAAACATCAGGAAAGAGGTCCTCCTGAAAGTAGGAAAGGGTGGAAAAAGTGGAATGTCCACCGTGAACGGCTATTTTGAGTATTTCTGATTCCAGACTAAATTTGCTGTACGGTGTGGTAGTCCTATGACAAAGGTTCAGCAGCTCTGACATTGGCTCTCGGAGAAATCCAAGGCCAGAAAAATCACGAATTCTGACACAATCTATTCCAATTAGCTCATTACGAGCAGGATCAAGTTCTATCAGGAGCCTCAGGAAAGCCATGAAAGCCTCCACAGTTTCAGTAAACAGTTTGATCTTTGAGTGGCAAGCTACCTGACTGTTGTCCAAGTAGGGCAGGGTAACCATCGGAGAATGATGGTCCGACCAATAAGAAGAGCTAAAAGAGGGCAGCGCTTGAGATGTGGATGAATCCAGGCTCTCGCCCGGTGAAAAAAGTTTCTTCTGAATGCCAATCATGGCCCTCACAGTGAGTTCGGTAGCAGCTCTGAGTATGTCAAGAAGACAGCTGTCACTGCCAGCCATTTGATCGACCAGCCTGTTGTTATTGTTCCAATTGGCATTGAGAAGAAGGTCGGCCAGTTGAGAACCATACTCGGCTGCAGCTTCTGGCCTGTCTGCCCTTTCGTTTGACTCCATGCCATAAAGAAGAAGTTTGCAGGCATGTTCCAGTCGACCAGAGTCAGTGGCAATGGTTGCAGCCTTGGACATCTGTTGGATTGTTTCTGGATGGGAGAGACCGAGGACATCCTGAAGAATGAGAAAAGCCTGAAGAGTGAGTCGGTACCTGTCTTCGGCAATGGACTCGAGTCCCTCCAATGTGGTGCAGAGTCTCATGTCTCCAAATATCGATTTGAATCTCAATCCTTCTGAATTACTCTGTCGACCATGGCGGCGATGATGACCGACGACGCCAGAGGAATGTTCTGAAACTTTGAATAACCCGAGCAGAGTGGCACTCCTTCCTCCGCTCGCTCCGGGCACTCGACCGGATCCTTCTAAGTAGAACTTCTTGAGTTTTCTCGCCATCTCAAAATCTGCCACTTTCTGGTCTGTCTGACACAGTTCAGCCAAGTGCTCCAGGGCTGCCCTCCAGTACTTGAGTCCACCCTCAAAATCCTCTCGCCGGTTGATGCATTGTGCCCCCAGCAGGCCTAGGTAGCATATTCTTCTTTCGAGGCCAAGATTGGCATTGCCCTCCAGAAATAATTCTGCTGTTTCTTTATAGCCATTGATACAGGCCTGCAATGATGAATGTGTGTCATCGTCATTATAATATCAAATTAACAGAAAATTACTGGAAATACTAGTGTTTGTATGATTATAAAATTTATAATAAAAATAAAATCAGTTTGAGCTTCCTTAAGGCTGAGAATAGATATATTTTTCTTTCTTTGCTGCCTTTTGAAACAATAAAATTCTTCTAAATTAAAAACATACATATGAAAAAAAATATTATAACATTTGTACGAAGTGCCATAATTTAAAGATAGTTGCTAATCTATTACAAATTAATTGTAAATCTAAAGCATAAATAATTGTCCAAACATCAAACATTTATGCAAGCTACATTGGGAATAAGCAATTTTATAATAACCGGTTGACAAAGAAAATATTTATATGATAAAATCAACAAATGATAGCAACAAAAACAACGAGGCCTGGCGGACCTGATATAGGGGCAAAACAGCAGACTGCGAATGAAAGCTGGTGGGTAGGATGGTTACATCTGCTCCCTTTGCTAGGAGTAGGGAGATTAGTCCAACATTGTCATGCTGGCTGGCATAGATGATCGGGCTTGAGTTCAGAGAGGTATGATTGACTGATGCACCAAGATGCAGCAGGGTTTCGACTACCTCCAACTTTCCGCAAGCGCAGGCCAAGCATAATGCCGCACCTGTTGATGAGGACAAGAATTTGAGTGGTTCTAGTTAATGAAAATATGACAAGTACCATTCCAAATGAAAATAATAAATATTGTAAATGTGAACAAGAGAACAAATATTCCTTTTATTTGTATTTATATCATATATGATATACTATTAATAAATCATTAAAGTTTAATATTAATATATCAACAACTAGTCGCAATTGTGAAAGATTAAAATTGATTTCTCACATCGATCCCTGAAGACAATCGGTCTGTGGACATCCACATTGTATTCCCTCTCCAAGTCATAGCCCTTACTGACAAGAAATTCTATGACCTGCGTCTGATGGCACATGATGGCTTCAAACAGTGGCGACCCCGAGGTTGATGCCCCATAAAGGAGATTATTTTGTTCAGCAAATGTCAATTCGTCCAAAATGGCAGAGAGAACTTCCAGGTTCCCATTGCTGCAGGCATCTCTAAACTTATATCTGCATTTTAAAATATCCCATGAATCCCAAAATAAGCATGTTTATTAGAAATATCATTTTATTGTAAATTCTTCATGGGAATGATGCAGGCTCTCTATGACAATAAGATAACAATACTTAATCGTACTACATCAAATATACAAAATAAAAGAAAAACTAATCCCTACAAGTCATAAGCCTTCTTATGTATTCCCATTAATTCTGATCATGTAAAATAGATGCAAGTTGCAATAACAACACTAACGTGGCCAAATGTACTTCTAGGGAAGGGAAACTAGAACTGAGATCGGAGGAATCGTCGGCGTATTCCATAACGAAATGAAAACCTTCAAAGATGATTCCAAATCTCCATGTGCCTCTTTACGTTGATAATAAACTCATCATTAAATCTCGCCCAGAAAATTACTAAGCTAGTAATGTTTAAAGCCCCGTGGAAGTGTGAACCTCTCCTAAGATTCAAAATTACGAAATATCGCAACTACATCGTGGATAACATTATTTGGATTTTTAATCAAAACACACTTCAGGAATGGTCGCTTTGACACTTTTTCAGAGCAGAACATATGAAAAGCAGACATTAAGTGGGGAAAAGCTGTATAAGCTCCTTTTGGAACTAATAATATGGAAAATTAAAAAAATAAAATTTTACATGGGAGGCTGGCGCACCTTAGAGAGGCATCAGATAAAAAAAAGATATAAAAGTTTGTAAAAAGAGGATAACTTAATACTACAGTAAAATATATTTTAGTTGTGAAGCATATCACAACTTGCTTTGAGAACTAGCTAATATGAACGAAGCAAACCTAAATTTTTGCATATCTTGTGATTATGCTATTTGACCATCGAATTAAAGCTCATATAGTAATAATGCAACTCAATGCCATCTTCCTCAACCTTTTAATGTATTTATTTCATGTATTCATCTGATGTATAATTAACCCATTACTTTTACACTTTTTATTAAATCCAAGCTATCGTAATTTAACAATTAATGGACAAATTTTAGACTGTGGAAAACTTTATAATTTGGATATATCTGTCTTCGGAACACACCACGAGAACAAATCAATTGTTAATTCGAAAGAATAAGTTACAAAAGCAGAATTAATAGGTTAAATAACAATTATAAAATCGAGAAGATAATGTAATTATAAGACAAGAGTTTTACTTAAATGAACCATAGCTAATGAAATAATTAAATAAATAAGTGTTTTTAACCAATTCTGAAAATGAATAGAATTAGATTTGTTGACGAGCTCGTCGACCCAGGAATTGTAGCCGTAAGGCATGTAAATGTAATCTTTAGGCAATTCACAGGTTTCTCTCTTTATGGTGTAAATGTAGAAACCTTCATTTGATGGTTCTATCACCAATGGCTTTCCTACAAAAAATAAATAACTTTAAATTCATCTTGAGTGCAATTATAATTTGTCAGTTAAAGGCTGAAGGTTATTTTCACTAAGATGACAAAAGTAGTGGTTTAGGCGAGTTGCTACTATATTGTAATATTGTTTATTTTGCTTATATTAGCATCCCATTCTGTTGAGTTGTAATTGTAATATATACTAACCAATTTGATTGAGAGGTATTTCATCTGCTGACGTCCTATTCATTTTTAATTGGAGCGGGAATGTGTTATCAATGCCGAGTACGGTTATTGTGACTTTATTTGTTTCTATGACTATTGTCATATTGTTATTCAAATAATGAAAATTGTGGAGTGTCATTTTTCTATGTTGAGGTGGTGGCATTGGGTTGTAGAATTCTAGTTTGTCAGGTTTTATCCGTAAACCTGCGAATCCATAAATTAACGATTGCAAAAATCCTCCCATTCCAGGCAGAAAGTTGACAGCTCCCTTTCCTTGATCTGCCTCGCTTCTTTCGCTGTATTCAGTCCAAACCTATTTTGTTTAGCATTATGGTTTTTAGTTATTTTTTACGTTTTGAATTTACGTAATTCACTTTACTTTTACTCTAAATAATAACAAATAATTGGATATAGTGAGCAGAGAGTTGCGCATCTACCAAATAAATAATGCTACTACATACCTTAAATGGCTGCATGATGTAGTCCTGATAACTTTTATGGAAAGCTGCTAACATTCTCTGAACCTCATTTGTCCATTTCCATCCAATAACTGCCCAACTCAGTGTCATGGCTGGAGTCTTTTGATCAGTGATGAGGTCATAGTAAAACAAATCATTTCTTATTATGTCCCAGGTATAGTTCCAGCCAAGGGGATGATTGAGCATTATGGTGTCTGCTTGCATTATTGGCTTGTCCTTTTCTGTAAAAATAAGCAAAATTTAGGAATATCTTTTCAAATAAAATTAATAATTTAGAGGACTGTTATCATTTCAACCAAACTTGGTCCAACAACGATAAGGTGTTTCTTGAGAAAAAGTAAATTAAAGAAACAACATTCTTGCAAGTAAACCCCAATGGATTTGGAACTAAAATCGCACCTCCATCAAAACCCTCATACTGGTAATGGAGACGTTTTAGTCGGTCATAAGGGAGATTGAGATAGAAGGCTTTCTTCATGATTTCGTCGGGCACTTCTTCTCTCTCATTCCTCTGGCACATGCATGAAAGATATCTGCCAAAATGAATGGCAAGACTGATGCTGGTCAAGAGGAAAGCATTGTTCTTAACTCTCGGATGATAGAGATCCGGACCAGTCGCATCTGCAAAATCAGTTAAACATTGTTCATGAGTGTTTGAAGGTGAAAAACTGCAATTATGTTTGATTAAATTTAATTTATATTAAGCAAAACAAATATTACGGTTATGTATACCGTTTCTGCAATTAAAACTGATGCCATTAAGCTCTTTGATAATTATGAACAAATTAATGAAAATCTAGTTGAATGCAAATCACCTAACAACTCAAAGCGTTTCAGTTCTTCATTGAATGTAAGCTGACTGGCTAAAAATCTTGTGACCTCCCTGGACATGTCACAGCCTTGATAAATGGTGTTGATCATGAAGTCTCTGTCCCTGGTCATTGATATGTAGTACCTGATGGCGAGAGCCACACCAGTCGTGGTGAACAGACGTTTTTTGAGACAGTCTGTGTCGTTACTTGGACATTTCTCGGGACTGACCTCGAATCCTGTATAAGCACTTTCCCAAGGGTAATGGTAGCCAGGAGCATTCATAGATTTGGCTATTTGGCTGGCTGCTTTGCCCATAGCAGATCTAAAAGAATTACAAAATTTAAGTTGCATAATTTGGATAAATAGATAAAGCATGCATTAAGTATTATATCCTGACCTGTATCTAAGCATCTGCTTGGCCATGAGGGGATGGAAAGGCAAAACGGCAGGCAAGATATACATTTCATTGTCCCACATCACATGTCCCTGATAATCTTTGCCATGTTCTCCCTTGCCAATGGAACCCCTTCCACAGACATAATATATATCACTAAAAGGAGGAGGAAGAGCCGGATTTTCGGCAGGCAGAGAATTGTAGATGTACGCCTGGGCAAACCAGGTTGCCTTAATGAGCTGATTGGTGTTAGAACCTTCGAGTTCTACCCTTCCTCCATCCCAGAGTTCTTTCCAGGCTTGAACGTGACTCATGAAGAAGTTATAATTTGAGTTGTCACCGCTTAGAAGTTCAATCTGAGCCCGATCAAACTCTGCTCTGTGATATACAATACAATTTGTAAGAGTTGGTTACTCAAGTATGGACTACTTTAAATAAAGAAATAGATAACAGAAATTGAATTATACAAACATATTTACATATAGGTGAGAAGTTGTGGTGAAATTACAGAAGTGATAGGTCATTTGAATTTACACAGAGATTAAAATTAAAAAATTACTTATTATTATACATATTACTTATGTAATATTCATAGGCATTCAACAACTCTCGAAAACCTGGCATTGGCCTCAATGGTGTCCACAGCCATAATAAAGGTGTAGTTGGCTCTCTTTTGGCTTCCAGATATACTAATTTCACTGATGGGCTGTTGATAATATATGGAAACTGTTCTTCCCTGGCCACCATCCTCTCCTTCTCTTGCTCTGCCAGTTAGAACCCTAAAAATAAAGAAAATTTGAAAATATTACTGAACAAAAAAATAAACAATTTTAAAGGCAACGTTTACCAATTCCCGATATAGGGCGTCCGTTGGTTGAAAATTATGTCATCGCTAACTGGGTCAGGGTATTTGAGAGAAATGAATCCTCCACCATAGTTGACAGGTTGAATAACGTAATTGATTTCAACCACAAAGAGACGGATGTACCTTTGATGGAGGTACATCTTGTGTTCAATGTAGGCATATTCACTTTTTATTGTTTCCATGAAGTATCCTTTAAGGTGAATTTGCTAATCACTAATAGTGATTTCATTAGATTAATTAAATTCTGTATGCTACTGAAAGTTATTTTTACTATTAAGCAAAAACAAAAGGATGAGAATCTTTCACATGGCATGCATTAATACTAATTTGTTACAATTCATTAACTGACATTTTAAAAGTTTCTTTTAACATTGATAAACATACCTTCAAGGGCATTGTATACGTATTTTCTGGTGCCTCTCTTTTCTATTTCTGGATTTGAGAGGTTAATTCTAGACATCAGCAATGCTGGGATGGCTGCTCTGTGTGAGTCAGCTGTTATTAAAACATAAATAATAATTACTGACATGAACGATAAACTTTATTAGTTAAGTAGTCAATTAATTTTTATTATTAGGTATTAATTAAACAGAGGTAATTACAAACAAACACTGACAAATTAGAAATTCTAAATATTCTTAAAATCAAAAACATCATTCAAATGGGTGTTGAAGTGATAGACTTAAATATATTTCATTGAAATTTAACATATTTAAAAATAGAAAATTGGTAACATTTTATGATTTTTTAAGTTTATACTTTTCTGTCATTATGTCTTAAGAAATTTTTATTTTAATAATAGAACCATAGAAGCTATTCCAACAGAACAATCAAATGTTCTTACATCCTTTGCCACTAAATAGTCCATTGAGATAAATTTTGTCACTGTACACTGTTGTCCCCAGGAAACCATTGCCCAATGTTGGCATGTACCTGAGATTGATTGATTTGTTTGGCCACATTGGTAACCTGGCAAAAAATCAAGTGGAACTTTTACAACTTTTTAATATGGTTATTATAATATCACGTATGTCCGTCCTTGAATAAAATACAATTAGTTATGTTATCATATAAATTGATTGATATTGATGATATTATCATTTTATGAAAAGTTAATAGCAAATGTGTTTGCAATATTAAACTTTTAATTTCATTATTTAGATTTGTGATATCATTATTACACTGAAGATAAATGCATCACTTTTTATTTCAGATTGATACATTTTTATTTTAGAATTTTCCAAAAAATTGTCACACATATTTTAAGTGGAATCATTTACTAGGTGCACTAGTAAACTCTGAACATTGAAAAAATTTTTTAAGTAAATGACCTCAATGCATTCCAAAAATCCTTTGACAATTTCGCCAATACTTTTTAAATGACTGTGTGTGGATATTGGGATGCAATGAATTGTTGCTAAATTACGTTGATTAATTGAAACATCATTGCTTACGCCGAGCTTTTCACTTCGTAGGGGAGTAAACTCTCGTCTCCAATCTCCGCTGACTGCCGTTTTTGTCTGTATGATTTCCCATTGCTGCTTCCATCGTCTGTTGCTTTAGGTTTTAAATTGTCGAACATTTCAGTTATTGAATCCACCGTAGGAAATTCGAAGCACACAACGATGGTTGTCGAACAAAGCAAGATAACCAACAACAAAACTGAGGTCCTATTTCCCATGTTTGTGTGTCGTTACAACTTGTTAAACGTTATGACTTATCCTTTGATTACTAAATACTTCTATGATGCGAGCGAAGCGGTTATTCATTCATAGCAAAACTAGGTTTCAAAATAACAGGTGAGACTGTTTTCTTCAGGTGTATTTAATCAAAAATATTTATTCAATAATTATACTCCTAAATACAAAATGATCGTCTTAAAATTTACTGAATAATTTCAATACATAATACAATTAAAATATTAATTACGTATTTCACGTGTGTATATTTAGTGGTGAAGAATATTACATAGAAAAATCATTATAAACATCGTGATTTCATGTATACTGATCTTTATTTGGTAATGTGATCAACACTTACATAATAGCCAAACACACCAAATTTTAGCTTTCTTAAAACATTCGTTGCTTCGACTCAAGAGACGTTGAGTTTGCCATCCTCCTTTCTTTAAAGTTTTTTTGTTACGATTATTACAAGAAGTTGAGGAAATTAGCTGCAGTGATATGCTCTCTTCCTACTTCCCAAGGCTTCAACTTTAAAAATTTTGATGTCAACTTCTTCCTTAAATTAAATATTACAGATTCTCTGAAAAGGCAACGCAAATGACATAAAAACATGTCTAGACCTAGAAACCTTTATTTTATGAGAACTAAACTTTATGAACCACATTATTATTATTATTATTATTATTATTTGCTTGCATTTGCTTACATAATTTGTTTATTAATGCCAAAAATTAATAAATTGAAGTTTCAATTGAAGAATTTCCTAGCGACGGAGTCCCTTAGCGTACTTTAAAATGATAACTCATCAAGTCCGCTGAGCAATCTCTAAATATTGTCCGAAATACTTCCAACGTTGCAAAAACTATCGGGACACTGTAATCGTTTAATGTTCTTCATACATGAGTCAATTTTCTCAACCAATATTTTGCTCGGATCCTCTCGAATGAAGCGGTGAATGGAATCGCATATCTTATTATTAAAGAACTGTCAACGAACGTGCAACAACTTCAAATTTTTTATATTAATAGTGAAATATGCTCAATTGTGCTTTCGTATAATTTTCTAGGAGAAATTCGAACTAACCAAATCATCAAACGGCTCATAAAATCTTTCCACTAAAAATTGGAAAGTGAAGGTAAAGAAAATAAATGAAAATTGCACATATTATCAAAAATAATATTTTTTCATGTCACGAATATTGCATATTTTAAATCTTGTAAATTCAATTAACTTACCGATTTGTGATGCCTTTCCATATAAGGACGATAACCCTGTAATAAAACAGGTTTTAATTTTGCCATTAAGTGATGTAATTACTTACGAATCAATTTTAGTAATTTCAATTAGGTAATTTCTTGAGATAAATTAAAACAAAATGATGGCATGCCTTTTTTTTAAAAGCTTCCCTTGCGGTATACACCATGAAGGCAAGTTTCCTAAAAACAAGTGAATATTTTTCTGTTATTATCATTAATATTAATAACATTATGATGATAATTATAATTATAATGATAATAATATTCATCAACATTATCATCGTCATTGTGAAGAAGGACCTTGTCATTTATTTCTTCGTTTTGTTATCATTATAAAGTCTTGCAAAATAAAACTCCATCGATTACTAACAATGTTAGCTCGTAGTCTGATTCATTAGAAAGCCGGTGAGAAAATGCTGTCCTGAAGTAGGTTGAAGAATTCTATTAGTTCCAATTTCATTTAAAAGTTTCATCATCACATGCAGTAATACATATAATGATAAACGCACAATTACCTAAGCGACTTTAGGTACATGTATTCTTGAAACGCATCAAGGATGAGCTAGCACCCCGTCATAACATCCCGGCGTCAAAGCATCCCCGTCAAAATAGCCCAGAACAAAACGGCCCCGTCAAAACAGCCCTGTCAAAATAGCCCGGCGTCAAAATAGCCCAGGACAAAACAGTCCCGTCAGAATAGCCCAACGACAAAATAGCGGTAAAATTGGTTCATTGTGGATTTGTTACATGTTCACATGACGTGATGATAAGGTGAGTCCGATAAGGTGATTCACTTCGTGTGGCTCGAATATGTTGTACGTCAATCGATAACATAGATTAAATTACAATTCCAATTCAAACCCTTCATTGTACACATTTGTATGTTGTACGTCAATCGATAACATAGATTAAATTCCAATTCCAATTCAAACCCTTCATTGTACACATTGCAACTCGGGGAAGGATCAAAAGAAATTAAACGATCAAAGGAACCTTCGTGACTTAATGAGTGTCTGGTAAATTCTCTTCGTGCAGATTGCACATAATGATTGTCAATCGATAATTTATATTAAATACCAACTTGAAAAGTCCATGTAAACTAAGGAAGTAGCCGGAATCTTAATAATATTTTAGACAATAAATCTTCCACTTAATGAAATTCTGTGATACCAATTAAACTCGTAACGGTCATAAAAGCATTCAAACCTGTTGGGTCTTTGTAACAATAACAAGTTGAACAGAAAACTTTATTGGCGGTCAAATATTCAGGAACAGAAACGAGAACCGAAAATATCACTAATGGCTACCAAGTACGTAGTCGCACGTAATATCGCCAACTCGCAATCCCTATAGTTCAACAACCGTATCAACTCCGTAAAACTCGTAGAACTCGAACAAAAACCCCCTCGCTCCCGAGGCCTGTTCCTTTTATACCCAAGATGACGTCACAACACCTCCGCGCCAGCCGAAGAGTCTCCCAGAGCTTTGAGGCCTAATCTTTCTGACCGTCTAGGCAGGGTAAGTTCTTGATCCGGTAGGTTTGGTCGCTGGAAGTTTCTTCGTCCTCTTGGTCGACCTCTGGTTGTACAGTTGTTCGTATGGTTGTTGTAAGTGGAACATTTCTTGACGTTGGAGTGGGACCCGGCATCATGCCTGGGTCATCGTCTTCCTCTACTCCGTGTCTGGGCCTCAATTGCTCAACGTGCCTCTTCCAAGTAGGTCCTTTTGGCACGGCCTGTATCAAAACATGGCGAGGTCCCAAGACTTGAACTAAAATTGCCGGGATCCATCTAGGAACGCGATCCTTACCCGGACCGATGCGTTGTACGTAACAGGGTTTCCCGACATCGAATTTGGTGTTGCTCGTTTTCTTGTTGGATGTAAGATCGTTCCGTCTGTTTTGTAAACGTTTGGCTATTTGAGACACCGAAGGTAAAAGTGCATCTAATTTTCCTCGTAGTTGTCTCCCGTTTAACAATTCACTGGGTGAAAAACCCGATTCCAAAGGTGTTCGTCGGTATTGAATTAGGAATTCACGTAATGCTTGGCCACATGGAAGCCTCGATTTTCTCAACGATTGTTTGAATGTCTGCACCAATCTCTCCGCTTGTCCGTTTGTAGCGGATTGGTAGGGTGCTCCTCTCAGGTATAGAATACCTCGTTCTCTTAGATATTCCTGGAATTCTTTTGATGTAAACGTTGGCGCATTGTCCGTTACGAGGGTATGCGGATACCCGAAGTGGGCGAAATCCTCTTCGAGTAAATCCATCGTTGTTCTCGAAGTGATGCTTGAAGTAGGATGGATGCACGGGTATTTGGAGTAACTATCAACCATCACCAACCAGTTCTTCCCCGTGAAGTTAACCGCGTGATCTATGTGGACTCTGCTCCACTTCATTTGGGTAGCATCCAGGGTTCGCAAACTTTGGTGGGTTGTTTTGATGTTCCGCACAAGATGTGCATTTCCCACACATCTCTTCAATGTCGGAATCTATTCTCGGCCAGTAAACAACCGATCGTGCTAACTGCTTCATCCTCCTCATACCGCAGTGACCAAAGTGCAATAGATCCATAACATGAGATCTCATCTTTTCTGGAATTACAATTCTATTGCCGAAAATAAGACAATCATTCTGCACCGTCAGTGTATCTTCCAACTTTTGAAAATGTCGAATTGTGTCATCTAACACTCGAGGCCATCCCCCTTTTAGAAATCGTACCACCTTTGAAATTACCTGGTCTTTGCGGGATTCTTTTGTTAAGGTTTGAGAATCGGTCGGTCGGATTTGTTTGCTGATGGCATTGATCGTGCAAACTGTTTGGTTGTCCTCTTCATCTTCACCGACGTCAAAATTAGAATCTTGCCCGCTTGGTAAACGACTAAGAGCATCCGCGTTACCATGGTTTTCTGACCGTCGATATTCTATTGAATAGTCGTACTGATGAAGTATCAATGCCCATCGAGCTAAACGATTTGCCGCTAACACAGGGGTCAGTTTGGATGGACTGAAAAGCGACAAAAGGGGTTTGTGGTCAGTCACTAAAATAAATTTTCTTCCGTAAAGATATTGATGGAATTTTTGAAGCGCGTAAATGATCGAGAGTGCTTCTTTATGTATCTGACTATAATTTGTTTGTGTCTTTGAAAGTGTCTTTGAAACATGTAAAATTGGTGGTTCACTTCTATCCGGATATCGGTGGAACAAAACTGCACATCTGATGCATCACATGCAATTCCCAAAGGAAGAGTTTCATCAAAATGCGCAAGCTGCACATCTTTTTCCAAGATATCCTTCAACTTTTGAAACGATTTCTCTGCTTCCGAACTCCAAATCCATGGTGTTTTTTTTCTGGTTAGACTCGTCCACGGCTCCGCAATGGTCGAAAGGTTTAGGATGAATTTGTGGTAGAACTGCACTGATCCCAAAAACGAACGTAATGTTGATATATTTGTTGGCCTTGGCATGTTCGTCAAAGCACCCGCACGTTTCCCCTTTTCTATCCCGCTTTTTGAAATAACGAGTCCCAGATATTCCATCGAATCTTTTGCAAAAATGCACTTGTTTTTATTGCATCTCAATCCTTTGTCTCGTAACCTTTGTAGCAAAGCTTTCAGGTTTTGAAGATGTTCTTTGGAGTTGGAACCGCCGACAAGAATGTCGTCTAGATAGACTGCGACTCCTTGTAGATCACACGTCAATCTGTCCATTATTTCTTGGAAGTAACCTGGAGCTGAAATTATTCCAAAAGGTAGTCTCGTTTGAAGTAAAATTCCTCTACTTGTGGTCAACGCGTGTTTTTGTTGACTCATAGGAGCGAGTTTGATTTGATTGAATGCATCTGCTAAATCAATCTTGCTGAAGTAACGACTTTCTCCAAGTTTTCTCATAAGATCCTCCGGCAGTGGCATTGGGTATCGATGAGGTTCCAACTGGGAATTTACGATCACCGAATAATCTCCGTAGATTCGAAACTTAGCCTTCTTTTCGCCAGGTCTCAGACTCTTTCGAATCGGAACTATCGGAGTTCCGTAATCATTGAAGTGTGTTGGGATCCAAATCCCTTTCTTTATTCCTGCATCAAGAGCCTGATTCAGATCTTTCTGAATTGCAAATGGAACTGTTCTTGCTTTGACAAAAATTGGCGTTGCTTCCTGTTTGAATTTTACCTCTAGTTCGAAATCTTTCAAAAAACCAAGGTCTTGCTCGAAACATTCTTTGAAATTGTGGCAAATTTTGAGACATGCTTTTTGAATCTGTTTCTTCATCAACTTTGAAAACATGATTGCGTAGCAAGTTTGACATCGATTTGCAATTCAACTATGGCTTTCCTGCCAAGAATGTTGAGTTTTGGCAACTTGGTGACATTGAATTCTAGAGGTACTTCTTGAAGGTCTGATGTCGATACCATCATTTCGCAGACTCCTAAGTTCGGTATGGAGTCCCCTATTGCGGAAATATATTTCGTACTGGAAGGTGTTAACTTGGGTTTTCCCCACTTGTTCCACACTTCCATTGAGCAAAAGTTATCCCTGGCTCCGCTGTCCAACTCGAAAACAAATTCTGAATTTGCAATTTGTAATTTTTGTATGAGAGGAGAGTGGCTCGAAATTGTATGGATTGAATTCACTTTTCTCTCTCCTTTGAACTTTTTCTTTAAACAAGCTTTTTCTAAATGTCCTATGATTCCACAGAAGTTGCATTTAGTTTTGACATGCCTGCAATCATTGGCGTGGTGTCCTTTTGTTCCACATCTTGGACACGTCCCTTTCGGGAATGGAAATTTAGAGAGCTGCTGTACCTGGCGTCTTGGTTTGAAATTTACTTTTTCTTGTTTGTTTCTGGCAGGTTTGAACACTTTCATTACCGTTCGTCCAGTGTAGACCTCCTAGCCGCCGCCATTTAGCCAAATCCGCCGAACATTTCAATTACGCCAAAAATCCGCCGAAACTTTTTCGGCTAGCCTAAATCGCCGCCATAAAGTGCGATTCGATCCAGCCGTCGAATTATTTCACAGCGCCAAATAAATTCAAATTTAATTTACAAATTTGTTCATAGACAAATAAATGTTTTAAATATAAAATATTTAATTAACTATTCTAAATATTTACTGATATTATATAATTATAAGGGATCGTTATAATTGTGTCAGCTCTAAAATAGGTCAGCATGGTAATTCAAAGGCGGATCTTTTCCAGATAAGCCCCGCCCCTAATGATAAAAGTGTACACGCGAAAAGTTAAGCCCCGTCACTCTCATTTCATGCACGCACACAATTTCTGATGTCTGTACATTTGAATATTTAAATGCACGCCATAAAAACAACTCCTTATCCATCTCTATGCCCATTTTGTGCAAATATTATCTACGTTCTGACTTAAAACCTGAAATGAGCTTTCTGACGCTTTCGACTTTCGACAAGGCAATACGTTTTTTGCAAAGCCACGGAGTGATCCATCACCAACGTCTATGCAACAATGGTCACCAGATGACAACTTTATACTCATCAAACGGTTAATCATACAGAAAACTTTGTGGATCCAATGAGTGGAGCTCACACAAACCATCAAACCTTTCTGACACGTCTACAAGATGCAGAATAAGCGCCAATGCGGCACACACCGATCTTTAGTGGGGCACCCCGTCATAACAGCCCGGCGACAGAATAGCCCCGACAAAACAGCCCCGTCAAAACAGCCCTGTCACCAGGGTCGGACTGGCTTAAAAAACCGGCCCGGGAAATTTTATTTAACTCCTAGTTTGATCAACTTAAACATAAGAAACACTAGAGTCTAAAATTTCTATTCACTATTAACTATTATAACAGCTTTTTCATCGTTTCACTAGTCGATGCTAAAACATCAATGATTTCATTGTTATTGATTCTTGAAAAAGAGTCTTTCTCACAAGACATCAGCATGAATGATCGTAGAATTGACTGGTTCAGAAAATTTCTTAATCTGTTCAAAACGTATTTCAATTTTGAAAACGACCTCTCACAAGCAACTTGTGATGAGGATAATGTCAACACAAATTTGTAAGCCAGATACAAATTTGAATAAGCAAGACTATGCAAATTAAACTTCTGGAGAACAATAATAACAACAAACAATACTCAAAACGGTCAAAGCATTCAAGCCACTAATTTCGAATTAAATTTTGATTCAGTTTCACAACATTTTTTAAAAATACTTTGACATGGAGTTATCATGGGCTATTTTGACGGGGCTATTTTGTCGTCGGGTTGTTTTGTCCTGAGCTATTTTGTCGCCGGGCTATTTTGTCGGGGATATTTTGACGGGGCCATTTTGACGGGGCTATTTTGTCTTGGGCTATTTCGACGCCGGGTTGTTTCGACGGGGCAGTTTTGTTGGGGCGGTTTTGTAGGGGCTGTTTTGTCTTGAGCTATTTTGACGCCGGGCTATTTTGACGGGGCTGTTTTGTCGGGGCTATTCTGTCGCCGGGCTGTTATGACGGGTCACTCTTTAGTGGACAGCTACTTGTGTGAGTTCGTTTGGAGGCAAAGGTACAGAAATGCGGACCTTTTCATGGAAATTATGAATGACATGTTTCAATTGTACTCTCTTCAATAAAAACTAAAAATACAAATTTCATATCCTCTTTTTTATAATCGTTTTTGGTGGCGGGGGTTAACTTTTTGGCGGGGCTTATCTGGAAAAGATCCTCAAAGGCTACTTGTTGGAATTATTTTGGCCAGCTTTATTCTGAAGGCAATTTGATTGAAGAAAACAGAGTCTACTGTTCTCTATGTCTCAAATTGCAACAAAGCTTGGGCAATCAAGGTCATCTATCACAAGTTTGTAGTTTTGCAATAACCACCTCCTCAGGGAATATGAATCTTCACCTAGCTATTTCCCTGATCTCAAGAAACTAATGATATTCAGCTGTCACGATGGAGCAGCTAATATGATGAAGACATCACAACTATTAAAGGTCGACACTGTACAGCACTGCATATCACATTGTCTTCACCTTCTCTTGTCAGTAGACAGCATCAATAAACTGGGAGATGTAACAACCATTCTTATGAAATGTCGCAATATTGTGACTGCTCTTCATTTTAAAACCTTGCTTGTTGATGATGAATTGTCTTCCACCAAAGACAAAGAGTTAGTTGGTAAATTAATAAATAATGTAGCACAAGTAAGCAACTTGTTGGATTTGGATGATCAGTTTATCGACACTATTATACCAGAGGTTACAGAAGAAAAGAAGGATGATTATTACCAAAAGTTCTCATCATCATCAAACAGTTAAGGCATCATGTCAAACACGCTGGAACTCTACGCTTTATAGGATCGAATCAATAATTGATTTACAAAGAGAGGTAGATAATGCTTTAAAACGTGATGGTCATAGAGAATTGTGTTTGCATGCTGATGAACTTGACTTCCTGCGAGAACTTGTTGGCTTCCTGACACACTTCAAGAGGTTTATGGACCTATTTGGATCTTCGCAGCCTACATTGTCTGTAATTCCAAGGATGAAAATGAAAATAAAAAAGCTATGTATTGCCTCACCAACAGATTATCCCAAGATTAAAGCAATTAAATCAGCAGTTTTGGCAAAGGTGACCATAGATTTCCCGAATCGGAACAAATCAAGCTTCATCAATTACTAGACCCTCAAACTAAGACTCTCCTACCCATAACAGATGCAACTATTATACTTGAAAATGCCATTAAAGATGCAGTTGAGAGAAATTTTATTACTGTTCCTGAAACAATGAGACAAACAAGAGAAGCAAATACACATAACAGCGAGAATGAAGGGCCTGAAGAAAAGAAGAGACGACTAAGATTGGAGCTATTAAACGAATTTTGTTCAGAGATGTCACAAAGTACTCACCAAGGGATTGATTTGAATTCTTTAGTTAGTATAGAAATCTTGTTAATAGTATTTGAGCAAGAATATGAAAAATATTATATATAAAATATATAAACATAATAAAAATGCACTTGCCATAAATTATTATCAAATAATTATTTGTGTGTTAAAATGTAAAATTTGCTGTTAATATTCTGTATCGCAGGTAGCAGTAGAAGTCGCAAGCTACTTGACATCAAAGAGCTGGGAAGTATTGACCTTTTGGAAGAAAGCAGTGGTTTCTTTCCCACTTTTATCACAATTGGCCAAATTGCAATTACCAGCATCAGCAACATCAGTTCCAGTGGAATGCATGTTTTCGACTACTGGCCTGGTTGCTAACAGCAAGCGATCTAGTTTGTCTGCAGAAAGATTGCACCGTGTGACATTTATTCATGACAATTTTGACATTATAGTGCAATAATTTTCTATTATTAATGTTACTGAAAAAACCCTTAGTTGATAAACTCATTTCGTTCATTTTTTAAAACTCAGCCACATTTTAGCCGAATTATTCCTATTTTCAGCCGGAATTTTTAATAATCACGTGAATTCGGCTAAGCCGGATATCAGCCAGATTTTTTGCTCAGCCAGCCATAGTTTAAAATAAATTCGGCTAGGGGGTCTAGTCCAGTGTGCCGTGTACTGTGGCTTTGGCAACCTTAGAAGATTATTCCACTTCCGTAGCGATTTCAACAGCCCGATTCAAAGTTAATTCATTTTGAGGAATTTTGAAAAGTGACTTGAGAACCGCCTCGTTGTCAACCTAACACATAAACACATAAATCTTGTTCTCAAGGCTTCGTCGAGTGTGTCCTCAATACTAGGAAAGTCGCACGTAGAAGCTGCTGTTCGAATTTTCGCCGCGAGTTCTTGAATGGTCTCGCCAGGTTGCCTTTTTATTTCGGTCCAAAATCTAAACCTTTTTCTCACAATGAATCTTTTGGGGTTAAAATTTTCCATCATCACTGCTTGAATTTCCGAAAATTCTAACTTATTGACTTCACATGGAATTGTCTTTTGTGAAGCCGCAGTTTGCAAGAATTTGTAAATTGAAGTTGACTGGTTTGTGAGAAAAACTTGAGTAATTTTTGAGGTCCGAATAGAGTTTGCTTCTGTAAAGGTTTGAAACCGACTCATGTAGTCACATCACAACTCTTTATTCGGTTCGAAAGGCATGAAATGAGGGATGGTCGTAGAATTCTCAGCAATGAACGAACCAGGGTTTCCATTTGTTTAGCAAATAGTTCCAGAAATTTAGCAATATCCGCCATTTTCACCAGCTTTGAAATTCAAATGCACTGTTACTGAACAAATTCAGGACAAACCTTTTCTGTAGGTTTACTTGAAAAATATCACTCTTCAGACGTTGAAATTTTCTTTCGTCGACTGCGCCAGTTGTTGGGTCTTTGTAACAATAACATTAGTCGAACAAGTTGAACAGAAAAGTTTATTGGCGGTCAAATATTCAAGAACAGAAACGAGAACTGAAAATTTCGCTAATGACTACCAAGTACGTAGTCGCACGTAATATCACCAACTGTTCAGAATGCCCAGAAGGATATGAATGCAGGGACAGCTTGTGCTACAAACCATGAAAATATTTAATTGTTTGAAATTATTTGGGTGAATAAATTGTTATTTACAAAATATGGATTGATGCATAAAACATTTTTTAAAATTCGTTCGCGATCAATCATTAAATTGGGACTCGCAAATCGTGTTTTTTCAATTACCGTCAAATAGCTTGAAATGCTTATAATACCGTGTTTTCCCAAAAATAAAAGTGTTTTAAATTAATTTTTGCTCAAAAAGGCACGCTTAGGCATATTTTTGGGGAATGTCTTATATTTTCACAATCAACAAACCCACTAGAACCTTTTTTCATGTTACACAAATTATTATGTTGTTAATTAATTATTTTACAACAATGTTAGAAAACCATTCAATTGTTAGAGTATTTTCTTTTTTAAATTAGTCAAATACAAACTTCCCATATCAACATCTTCTGGATCGTCATTGTTGATTTTACATGGAATTAGCCAATGTAGTGTTTCATTAATGACTTCAGCATACCTTGACGAGTTGAACAAAAGTAACATAAATAATTTTGTTGCTAACAAGAACTTGAAAAATCACTTGAGGAAGAGCTATGCCTAAAAATCTTTGTTGTTCATAAAAAAAGAGAGCAAATGTGGAACTAATAGTGATGGATATCGAATTAATAATGTTAAAGTGGGGAAGCGAAATTATCAGTTAACCCCTAGCTATTCTTCTGGTTAGGACACCAATCCCCTCTTCCCCATAGATGTCCATCATCTAAGTGGCTCTTAATTTTATTTTATGTTACAGTTATTAAATGACTAATGATCGCTTAGCTAATCTTAGCGTGTCTTGAAATATTTATAATTAGAATTGTTAATGTCGTCTATTATTTGTTGAATTACTTAAAACAACAATTGGAAATTCCAAGAAAAATGAAAAAGATTAAAGTAATAGTTGTGTTTTATCTTTACGGTATCCAACGAAAACGTCATCATTTGTCTTCATTTTGGCGCGCACAATAATAAACTGAACGTTACAAACGATGCTTACACAATCCAAATCATCATTCTATCGAGCTCATCAGTCCATGTTAATACATTTAAGGACGACGCAAGACCCGAAAATATTTGAAATTTGGTGATGCAAATAACGGGCTATTTGCTTAGTTTCTTTCAAAATTGCTTAAATGCCCTCGATAAATGAGCATCAAACGTTATCGAAACAACTTCGAGGTAGAGTTGTGCATTATATGCAATATATAAAAGACGAAATATTATACGAAATGTTTCTTTTTATTGTCAGAACACAAACAAGAAGATGAAGTTTTTGATCCTTTTCGCAGTGATTTTGTGCCATGCTTCGGGAAAGTTATTTACACCCGAAGAAGAACAGGCTCTTCTTGACATTCACAATCAACTCAGGAGACAAGAAGGTGCTAGTAACATGCTAGAAATGGTATGTGATATTTTACTTGTCATCAAAATATGAAAAGATTAAGGTAAACAAATTGAAATTAAGAAAGTCTACTTTTGGTATGACAGAAATGGGATCCAACTCTGGCTTTGCAAGCGAGCGCTTGGTCTGACCAATGCGTTTGGGAACACGGAAAACCGAAGAATATAACAACCAGGTTCGGTTACGTCGGCCAGAATCTGTTCATGACCACCTCCAAAAAATTAAACTCAACTGGTGGAATCAGCGTCTTCTACAAGGAAAAGGACAACTATAACTACGATACCATGGCTTGCGATAAAGTCTGTGGCCATTACACTCAGGTTAAAACACTGACATTTAATAACTTTTAACTTTTTGACATTTAGTCTAACTAAAACAGAAAATGATACAATTTCGAAAAATAGGTTGTCTGGGCCAAATCGGAATATCTCGGTTGCGCTGCAACATATTGTCCTGAACTCTATTTCCCAAAAAGTAACAGCACCAGATCGGGAAGTTATTTGGTGTGCCATTACGGCCCAGGGTGAGACAAACTATTCATATAATGTGTTCTGCCATTTGTGTTCAGTTGTAATCCATCAATTACTGAAGATTAATGACGTGCGTGATTTCGCAAAAAACTTCTTGTAATTTCGACAGTGGAAATATGGCAAGGAATCGTCCGTTCAAACAAGGACCTGCCTGTTCAGAATGCCCAGAAGGATATGAATGCAGGGACAGCTTGTGCTACAAACCATGAAAATATTTAATTGTTTGAAATTATTTGGGTGAATAAATTGTTATTTACAAAATATGGATTGATGCATAAAACATTTTTTATAATTCGTTCGCGATCAATCATTAAATTGGGATTCGCAAATCGTGTTTTTTCAATTACCGTCAAATAGCTTGAAATGCTTATAATACCGTGTTTTCCCCAAAATAAAAGTGTTTTAAATTAATTTTTGCTCAAAAAGGCACGCTTAGGCATATTTTTGGGGAATGTCTTATATTTTCACAATCAACAAACCCACTAGAACCTTTTTTCATGTTACACAAATTATTATGTTGTTAATTAATTATTTTACAACAATGTTAGAAAACCATTCAATTGTTAGAGTATTTTCTTTTTTAAATTAGTCAAATACAAACTTCTCATATCAACATCTTCTGGATCGTCATTGTTGATTTTACATGGAATTAGCCAATGTAGTGTTTCATTAATGACCTCAGCATACCTTGACGAGTTGAACAAAAGTAACATAAATAATTTTGTTGCTAACAAGAACTTGAAAAATCACTTGAGGAAGAGCTATGCCTAAAAATCTTTGTTGTTCATAAAAAAAGAGAGCAAATGTGGAACTAATAGTGATGGATATCGAATTAATAATGTTAAAGTGGGGAAGCGAAATTATCAGTTAACCCCTAGCTATTCTTCTGGTTAGGACACCAATCCCCTCTTCCCCATAGATGTCCATCATCTAAGTGGCTCTTAATTTTATTTTATGTTACAGTTATTAAATGACTAATGATCGCTTAGCTAATCTTAGCGTGTCTTGAAATATTTATAATTAGAATTGTTAATGTCGTCTATTATTTGTTGAATTACTTAAAACAACAATTGGAAATTCCAAGAAAAATGAAAAAGATTAAAGTAATAGTTGTGTTTTATCTTTACGGTATCCAACGAAAACGTCATCATTTGTCTTCATTTTGGCGCGCACAATAATAAACTGAACGTTACAAACGATGCTTACACAATCCAAATCATCATTCTATCGAGCTCATCAGTCCATGTTAATACATTTAAGGACGACGCAAGACCCGAAAATATTTGAAATTTGGTGATGCAAATAACGGGCTATTTGCTTAGTTTCTTTCAAAATTGCTTAAATGCCCTCGATAAATGAGCATCAAACGTTATCGAAACAACTTCGAGGTAGAGTTGTGCATTATATGCAATATATAAAAGACGAAATATTATACGAAATGTTTCTTTTTATTGTCAGAACACAAACAAGAAGATGAAGTTTTTGATCCTTTTCGCAGTGATTTTGTGCCATGCTTCGGGAAAGTTATTTACACCCGAAGAAGAACAGGCTCTTCTTGACATTCACAATCAACTCAGGAGACAAGAAGGTGCTAGTAACATGCTAGAAATGGTATGTGATATTTTACTTGTCATCAAAATATGAAAAGATTAAGGTAAACAAATTGAAATTAAGAAAGTCTACTTTTGGTATGACAGAAATGGGATCCAACTCTGGCTTTGCAAGCGAGCGCTTGGTCTGACCAATGCGTTTGGGAACACGGAAAACCGAAGAATATAACAACCAGGTTCGGTTACGTCGGCCAGAATCTGTTCATGACCACCTCCAAAAAATTAAACTCAACTGGTGGAATCAGCGTCTTCTACAAGGAAAAGGACAACTATAACTACGATACCATGGCTTGCGATAAAGTCTGTGGCCATTACACTCAGGTTAAAACACTGACATTTAATAACTTTTAACTTTTTGACATTTAGTCTAACTAAAACAGAAAATGATACAATTTCGAAAAATAGGTTGTCTGGGCCAAATCGGAATATCTCGGTTGCGCTGCAACATATTGTCCTGAACTCTATTTCCCAAAAAGTAACAGCACCAGATCGGGAAGTTATTTGGTGTGCCATTACGGCCCAGGGTGAGACAAACTATTCATATAATGTGTTCTGCCATTTGTGTTCAGTTGTAATCCATCAATTACTGAAGATTAATGACGTGCGTGATTTCGCAAAAAAACTTCTTGTAATTTCGACAGTGGAAATATGGCAAGGAATCGTCCGTTCAAACAAGGACCTGCCTGTTCAGAATGCCCAGAAGGATATGAATGCAGGGACAGCTTGTGCTACAAACCATGAAAATATTTAATTGTTTGAAATTATTTGGGTGAATAAATTGTTATTTACAAAATATGGATTGATGCATAAAACATTTTTTCAAATTCGTTCGCGAAATATCATTAAATTGGGACTCGCAAATCGTGTTTTTTTCAATTACCGTCAAATAGCTTGCAATGCTTATAATACCGTGTGTTCCCAAAAATAAGAGTGTCCTAAATTAATTTTTGCTCAAAAAGGCACGCTTAGGCTTATTTTTGGGGGATGTCTTATATTTTCATAATCAACAAACCCACTAGAACCTTTTTTCATGTTACACAAATTATTATGTTGTTAATTAATTATTTTACAACAATGTTAGAAAACCATTCAATTGTTAGAGTATTTTCTTTTTTAAATTAGTCAAATACAAACTTCTCATATCAACATCTTCTGGATCGTCATTGTTGATTTTACATGGAATTAGCCAATGGTAGTGTTTCATTAATGCTGCATTTTTGAGAGATATTGCAAATCAATGTGAAAATAGCGATAGTGATTTACAAAAAAAGTATTAAATGCAAAATACAGTAGTTGAAAACGGAAGCCTACTTTATTGAAGAAGAAAGTGCAAAAAGTATCGTAACAAGTATGAAGAGGTGTTGTGAAAGTGACCAAAGACATTTAAGAAAGATTTAACTTTCAAATCGATTGAGATTATAGTATTTGCAAGTTGACTTGAGACCTTTCAACCTATATCAGATCTACAAGACAAAGAAGTCATAAATTTTTCTAATAAATTATTAATAATTAATATAATTCTCAATGCAGAAGCTGTACTTGCAGATTTGAAATCTTTTAAATTTTTTATAAAGTCTATAGTTGATTGCGGAAGATACGAAAGCCCATTGACAAAAATATTGGAAGCTGATATGTGGAACTGTGAGTTACAAACACTCTGTGAAATTCTTCTTGTTAATCCTGTAACAACTGTTTCAGTATAGAGATCATTTAGCACATTAATGAACAGAATACTCAGCAAGAAATAGAATGACACCAGAAACTTTAACTCGCTGTTTAAGCATTAAAGAATCTGAAGTTACAACGGAATATTTTGTAGACAGAGTAGTAGATTTATATGTTTTGAAAAACTTCGTCAATTAAGATTTTTTAAGAGTTTCATTTTTGAAAAATTGTTAATATGTTTGTATTACATATACATGCATATATAGTGTTATTAGCTGTTAAAATTCTTTTTATCGACAAATTATTTGATTTCAAATTGGCATTTTACAAAAAAAACCTTCTCGAACTCCTGGAATGCCTCCCCCCCAAATCATATTGTCTGAAAGATACCGTAGGCTCAGAGACGGGAGAACTTGACTTGCCTTGCACATAATGTCCATTCTTGGTGCTATTTTGGATACGTAAATATATGTACAATATCATGTTCAACGACAAGTTTTGATCTAAACTTAGTCTTTTTAGAACCAATTGCTGAAAATACCGTCTCACATGTTGGGCCAAAAGGTGACAAGATATTAACTGCCTTTTGGGACAACAACGGTATTCAAAATAGCCAAAACATTGTAATCGATGGCTGTTTGAATTTAATTGTAAACTATCCGCAAATGACAAAAGCCGAAATGACATTCCACAACAAACCACATGCGAGTTTTGGTTTATTATTCTTTCAACAGCAACAATAGACTTAAAGTATATCACACTATTTTAGACCTTTTTAAACCCCTCTCCCTCATGTCACCCTCCGTCATAAATCTCAAAACTTTCCTAAAAAGTATGTCACAAATCTCAGACCCCCCAAAAGTAATGCCACCAAACTAAAAATTGAGCACATGATTCAAATTTCGTGACAACTACTTAAAAAAATCATAATACTTTGGACTCCTAGACTATATAACGAAAGAGACAATATAACGAATAACGAATTTTTAAATTTCATTTTAATTAAATTTTAATTAATCACGCGCTCTATCTCCGCACTTTTCGTCAGCACGAAACATGTCGGGTCGCGGCAAAGGAGGAAAGGGTCTCGGCAAGGGTGGTGCCAAACGTCATTGCAAGGTCCTCAGGGACAACATCCAGGGAATCACGAAGCCAGCCATTCGTCATCTCGCTCGCCGTGGTGGCGTGAAGCGCATTTCAGGTCTCATCTATGAAGAGACTAGGAGCGTCCTTAAGGTGTTCCTCGAGAACGTCATCAGAAGCGCAGTCACCTACACCGAGCACGCCAAGAGAAAGACCGTCACGGCCATGGACGTGGTGTATGCTCTCAAGAGGCAGGGTCGCACCCTTTACGGCTTTGGAGGTTAAGCGCCGAGTGTCTCTCTGGCATAGTCAAAATTTAAAATTTTTAAAATTTAATTTTAATTAATTTTAATTAATTTTAATTTTAATTAAATTTTAATTACCGTATTTTCACAAAATAAACACGCAGACGAATTTAACACGTGGACGAATATAACACGCAATTTTTCCAATTTATGTAAAAAATCACTTACAAAACACGCAAACGATTATAACACGCACCAATAGACGCCTTTTTTTTTGGCTAAAATAATTTAATATTTAAATTAAAATTTTATATATTAAAATATTAAATTGAAGCAGTTTCTAATATATAAAACAATCAAATATACAAGTTGTAAAAAAATCTTCTGTTGGCTGAGCGGCCGATGCTTGAAGTGATAAATACAGTGATATATAGATAGAAGTGCTCTTGATTGAAATATAAGTCAAAATCATTAAGAAAGTGGCTGATAAACGTAACTCGTACACTGTTTCCTACAAGCTTCAAGTCATTTCTAGAGCAAAAGACAAAGGTAACAGAGCAGCTGATCGGGAGTTCAACGTTAATGAAGTGTCGGTTCGCGAATGGAGAAAGAAGGAATGATTGCTTGAGAAACTGAACCTGAGAAAACGTGCATGCCTTGGCCAAAATGCGAAATGGCCAAAGTTAGAGTCTGATCTAAAGCTATGGGTCTTGGAACAAAGGAAAAGATAGCTTTTGACATTCCCGCTAGTGAAAGCATCTGGCTCCAGAACTGTGGCAATAACAACAAGTGATTATGAACGGAAATGTTTCACAGTCATACTTGGATGCTCTCCGGCTGGCACCAAGTCAAAACCAATATTGATTTTCAAGAGACAATGCGAACAATTTTCAGCATGAAGCTCTGGATTCAGAAATGTTCTCAAAAGAGGGGATTCTTTTCAAAGAGCTCGCGGTTGATCATGGATGCAATGACTGCTCATAAAGAGGAGTCAGTTAAGAAGATGCTCAACTTAAGCGGATGTCACATTGCAATCATCCCGGGTGGTCTATCATCCAAACTGCAACTACAAATCGTTGAGAAATTGACAGATCTGAGAGGGAGGAATGGATGCAGAATGGCACATACACTCACACACCGTCTGGACGAGACAGGAAGGCCTTGTGTTCCGAGGTATGCATGTGGGTTGCACGAGCATAGGACAAAGTGTCTCCTGATTTGATTCTGAGTGGCTTTAGAAATGCTGGCATTAAGTCTACAGGAAAGGAGTAAAGTGACCACCCGGACTTTGAACTAGCCTGCGATCCGGCAAGAGCCGAAAATGAATGTGAAGACTGTTCGACTTTTGACGGATTTGAAGGCTTAGCTGATGCTGAGAAATAATTATTGGTTTTTTGAATGTCTGTTAATAAATTGTTTAAAAACTTCAAAGAACTGGTTAGCGATTCATGAGCTCGCTGCAATTAACCGAAATTGGTCACGAGTCGCTTCGATATTGCGTTCTCTCTTCAATTCTTCCTCGAAACTATTTTTATCTTAAGATTTGCATCAACTTCCTACTTTGAAATGCATATGGTTTACGCATAATAATTTGTAAGACAAAAGTGAAGCAATACTTCAAAGGACGGTAACGAACTCGTTAACCAATTCCACGCTGCAAAGAGTCCGCTTAACAAGCCTCTGTGTCCCATAACTCACTAAATATGGAAATCACATATTTTAAATGTACAAATCTTAAGAGACATTTTTGAATATTTGAGATCAATTCTTGGAGTAGATGATGAAGTAAATCAGATACATCATGCTGTGAGATGGAAAGTATAGCATTGTTGAGGTCCAAACCGTACATCAATTATAACATGAAATTTCATGAGATTTCACGGTTAAAGTTTTCCTTTCAAGAACCATAAACGGATCATTGATCTGAGCATGAAATGCAGCTCATGTACAATAAACTTTATAATTGCATTGAAAGAAACAAGGTTTTTTTTTTAAAATAAATTGAGATCAATTCTTGAAGCAAATACTGAAGTCATGCATTTGTACCATGCTCTGGGACACAGCTTCACTGTGAAGGTATGGCATTGTTGAAGTTCAAACACTGCATCAACTATAACATAAAAGTGTGGCCAAAAGCTGCATATCATTTACACCATCCAATGGGTTTCTTGATTTTCCCTTATAGCAATGTAGAAAATCAAGTGACTCATCACCAGAAAAAGCCAAAGCAGTGGTGGTAATTCATTACAATTACCAATTTGAATCTTCATAATGAGTTCCAAGAAAATGGGCTAAGACTTCTATTTTGTTTTCCAAAGACTGCAAAAGACTGATAACTGACACTATTACCAAGATTGTATCTATTTTGTTCCATGCTTTTGAGAAGTGTTCAAAGAGTTTTTATAGCAAGACCATTAAGAGATTGAAGACATTTGCTACAATAAGTCCATCAGTGTTGTAAAAATTACCTCATTTCGGTAATTAGTTACAAGTAAAAGTAATAGCTCAAAAAGCTACTTAAGTATAAGTAAGAGTATTGTCTCAAAAAGTTACTCAAGTAAAAGTAAAAAGTTACAGCATCCAAAAGTTACTTTTAAGTAAAAATTACAAGTAACTTTGATGTCGCCATTATTGTGATCATACATCATTCCGTATTATTTAAAAGGAATTGTTTCTATTAACGTTAAAACAATTATTGTTATTAACTGGTAGTATTAACAGTTATTAAGTAATAACATTTGAACTAATGCATTCTTTTGGTGTTATTATTTATTACAACCACAAACATTTGTTAATTTTTAACATAACTAAGTCCTCGAATAGTTTGTCACTCATTATGGTCCTTCGGCTGTTCATACCAGCATAGCTGAATAAACGTTCACACTAGCTGGCAGAGGAGCGTTCAACTGGATAAATAATGTTCATGTCATCTGATCGGTCTTGAAGATACTGTATCAGAATATCAGTTGACTTTGTGCAATTGAAGAAACTGTCTTCAACGGCACCCCGTCATAATAGCCCGGCGACAAAACAGCACTATCAAAACATAAAACTCATTTCATTTAATCAAATTTGAAATAAGTTATAGATTAATGTATCAACTCATATAAATATTTTTTTTATAAAGATACATTGTCGCTGGGCTATTTTGACGGGTCACCGTCTTCCACATTGTAAGCATCAGATGAATGAGATGCTTTCAGCTCGTCCACCATTGCTTCATTAGAAGATGCTATTTTGGCTACCAGTTTCTCATGAAGCTTGAAAACCGTTGGCAACAGATATCCCATATTCCTTAACTTCTGTTGGATGCATGCGTTCCACGTGCTTCTTCAAGTTAGATGAAGAACCTTCAAATGCTGAACATATAATTTTTTTTTCTGTAGAGCAGAAGTAGGCATGCCTACTTATATGATTTTCCTTTAATTGAAATCTGAACATTTTGTTTAAATACGGCCACGGACTATCTTCACGCTTGTTCCTCTTATCTTCGCTAACGACACTCAAACTGGCTTCAAATGAATCCATACTACGATATATTAAATCTTATCTTATATTATTATATGTATACAATATTAAATATTAAAAAAGCTTCGGTATGACTAATCAACAATTTCCGATTTAACAAAAACGACCGGCGATAACCGCAACAACAAATGAGCGATGATCGGAAAGAAGGTTTTCGAACGAACCAAAGAATAACAATCTAGAATTTTAATAAAGTTTTAAAATAAAATAAACTAATTTAAAATTTTATTTATGTTACTTTGTAACGTCTTGTGCCAAAAAGGTAACGAATTAAAAGTATGACCGAAAATAGTAATTTGTTACAAGTAAAAGTAAAAAATTTTTTTGTAACTGTTACAAGCAAAAATTACCAAAAAATGTAATTAATTACAGTAACGAATTACATGTAATTCGATACTGCACAACACTGAAGTCCATGCATGTGATGTTTGACTATTAAAATATTACACAGTACCAACCAAAGCTGTCTAAACCACCAGTGCTGAAAAAAACGTTGTCACACAAACTGAAAACATTAGCTCCAATTATAATTATGAGTAACAAAGAGTTGAAAAATTATGATGAAATGATGAAAATTCATAAAATAGTACAACACCCTACAAGTTTCCTATAGTTACCATCAATTAATTTATGTTAAATTCAAGTTAACGTCATAAATTCGAGAGCTGGACAATGCAATGATTAGCGTGAATGTTTTGTCACATGCTTCTGTAAGAATATATCGAAAGTTCTTTATGCAATGCACTAACGCCCAATCAATTATAAACTATTTAAAATTAAAAATATAGTCTAAAGCTTTTACAAAACAATCAACAGTCTGTGCTATCATTTAAATGTTTTTATTTTTTGTTGGTCGGAAATCAAATTCATGTAAATTTACTCTAGCATAACACGCATACGATTATAGCACGCACATGGGGATGCGTGGTAAATAAAATCGAACATAACACGCGTGTAATATGGATGAAAATACGGTAATTATATTTAATTTAAAAATTCGTTATAAGGTCCAATTCGTTATTTCGTCTACCATAATATTTTTTATATGAAAAATACAAATTTGAACCGACGAATAAAAGATAATATATTAGATTTAATTTGTTTGCCAGAGTTTTAAAATTTGTGCTTCGTTCACCAGTATTGTAAAATCGGTGGGGCTACGTATTTGTGATAATATTTGTAAGATTGATTCGTGGTGCGTTTATGATGACGAAGTCCGCACCAATAACGATGTGGTAGGGTGGCATACTAAACTGAATGCTGATGCAAAAGCCATCAGAAATGTCAGCGACTTGGTTCAAGTTTTGCTAAAAGAAGTGCAAAACATTACCACCCCTGAACGATTATTGAACGAAGGGTTAAATACAAACAGGGAGACTTAACTCCAAGACAATTGCTTATTGAATTGTCTTTAATTAATAATTATTGTCATTATTAAACATGCATAAAAACCAACAAAGTCTTGAAATTTATTCTAAACAATAACATTTTAAAACTATGGCGATAAAATTGAATTTACTAGTTTTATTTATTAAGTCAAATTTTTGTTTATTCCTATATATTTTGGATCTTATAACGAACTTAAAAATAACGAATTAGACGTTATATTTTGACGAGATTTTTCCGTCCTGGGCTATTTTGTCACCGGGCTATAATGACGTGGCTGTTTTGTCGGGGCTATTTTGTCGCCGGGCTGTTGTGACGGGTCACCCTGATTTAGTATACTTTTATTACAGTTAATGTTGATGCGGTTGATATTGATGCAATTGATGTTTCAGTTAAAGAGTCTGCTTGTATTGCTACAAAAGTCATTAGCATTCCTTTGTTTTTCTTTAAGCAGTTGCATTGTATTCTTTCAAAAATAATTCAGTTTTCTCAAATACGTTAGCATCACACCTGATTCTCTTCCACATATCATGTCAAAAACTTCTTTTTGACAGTTCTGTTTACTTTTATTTATTTATTTATTTGATTAAAGTCCGTTGCAGAACTAGGATGATTTGGGCTTGTTAGTTAGTGTTAGTTATGAAAAATTAATAATATGTCTATAATATATAAAATTAATATTGGTGTAATAATAGGGATGAAATAATAATAAGTTAAATAAAGTTTAAATAAAAATCACTATTTCTCTATTGATTTCTCTCCTCAGGGCAGATTGGGTCAGACATTCCATGAGGAAATGCTGCACATTTTCATCTTCTTGATTTCCGTCGGAATGATGTTTTAAGAGAAACAGGTGTTGGTTCAGAGCACATTTTCCAACTCGGAGTCTGGAAATAAGAACCTCCTTCCTCCTCGAGGCACATTGGAACTTGCTCTTAGTCGACACAAGTTTTTCTATGGTCTTGTAATATTGGCTTCGCTGGTCTTCGTTCCATCTGGCTTGCCACTGTTGGATAATTTTTGCAACAGAGAAACCACTCAGAAGTTTTTTGCTAGTTTGTATCATAATGGGGATGCAGTTGATCAGTTTCATCTGATAGAAAGTAGTGATGATTCTGAGTAACATTTTTACCTAACAAGCATTGCATTAGAAGGATTGTTTTTTCAAAACATAATTGCTAAAACAATGAAATACTCTAGTTTTTATTTTATTTTATTACTGTTTTGATTAGTCATTTGTATTGATGATTTGATTTTGTTTTTGGCTTTTATTTATTGAAAAATAAAAAAAAATCATCAAAATTTGGGAGAACGGGCGAAGTCCAAATTTAAGTTCCTCCAGGAAAATGTTTCTTGTGTTATTGTGTTACACATTTAGGTCTTGAAAATTTTGTTTACCTCTACAGAAATGAGTAGTCAATCAGAAAAAAATATAACATGTTTTATTTAATAATTGATTTTGCTGAAAAAAGTCGTCAAAGTTAAAATTTCGATTTACTCAAAAGTGAAAAACTGTGACTATGTCCGTTCTTTCGGTGTAATCTTCATTTGTTATAGAAAATCAAGCGAGCGGTTAGGAAGCGAACCCAGGCGAATATCGTTAAGCATTCTACTACGGACAAACAGCTACGGATTTTTACTGGTTAAAGCTGGTTCACAACAAATATAAAATCCGGAAAATAAAGTACTATATCAAAGTACCACTGCACCAAACAACAGCTAGTGAAACAATTAAATAAATAGGTATTTTGAGCCAAGCACAAGCATTAGTAGAATTAGACATGTCAATGTAATCTTTAGGCAGTTCACAGGTTTCATTCTTTATAGTATAAATGTAGAAAGCTTCATTCGATGGTTCTATCACCAATGGCTTTCCTATAAAAAATAAATAACTTTCAATTCAATCTAATGCATTTATTCTTTGCCACTTAATGATCGAAATTTATTTTTTCTAAGTTGCTAGGAACTATGAGCTGTTACCAAAACGAGGTCGCGCAAATGCCCGCGGTCGAGTCCCAAAAATTTCTATCTCCGGCTGCCGCCAAAGAAAAATTATAAGACCGAGTTAGGATATATTAAGCACACTGCGTGGAAAAGCCACCGAGAGCTTTTGTGACCGCTGTAAGCAACTGGGGTGGATGCGATTGACATAAAGAGGCCAAAGAGAGCCTGGCATAATAATAATAATAATAATAATAATAATAATAACAACGACGACGACGACGACGACGACGACAACAACAACAACACAACAACAACAACAACAACAACAACAACAACAACAACAACAATAATAATAATAATAATAATAATAATAATAATAATAATAATAATAATAATAATAATAATAATAATAATAATAATAATAATAATAATAATAATAATAATAATAATAATAATAATAATAATAATAATATAATAATAATAATAATAATAATAATAATAATAATAATAACATGTGCATTTGTATAGCGCCATAAGCTATGCCGAATAATGATTTTTTAGCTCCCTTTCGAGCGAGAGTTCGTTATAGAGAGGTTTTACTGTACTTAATGTTGCATTTTAGTAAAGTAACTGCAATATTTACTAACCAATTTGATCGAGAGGTATTTCGTCTGCTGACGTCCTATTCATTTTTAATTGGAGCGGGAATGTGTTATCAATGCCGAGTACGGTTATTGTGACTTTATTTGTTTCTATGACTATTGTCATATTGTTATTCAAATAATGAAAATTGTGGAGTGTCATTTTTCTATGTTGAGGTGGTGGCATTGGGTTGTAGAATTCTAGTTTGTCAGGTTTTATCCGTAAACCTGCGAATCCATAAATTAGCGATTGCAAAAATCCTCCCATTCCAGGCAGAAAGTTGACAGCTCCTTTTCCTTGATCTGCCTCGCTTCTTTCGCTGTATTCAGTCCAAACCTATTTTGTTTAGCATTAAGGTTTTTAGTTATTTGTTACATTTTGAATTTACATTATTCACTTTACTTTTACTCTAAATAATAACAAATAATTGGATATAGTGAACAGAGAGTTGCGCATCTAGTGTCAAATAAATAATGTTACTATATACCTTAAATGGCTGCGTGATGTAGTCCTGATAACTTTTATTGAAGGCTGCTAACATTCTCTGAGTCTCATTTATCCATTTCCATCCAATAACTGCCCAACTCAGTGTCATGGCTGGAGTCTTTTGATCAGTGATGAGGTCATAGTAAAACAAATCATTTCTTATTATGTCCCAGGTATAGTTCCAGCCAAGGGGATGATTGAGCATTATGGTGTCTGCTTGCATTATTGGCTTGTCCTTTTCTGTAAAAATAAGCAAAATTTAGGAATATCTTTCCAAATAAAATTAATAATTTAGGGGACTGTTATAATTTCAACCAAACTTGGTCCAACAATGATAAGGCGTTTCTTGAGAAAAAGTAAATTAAAGTAACAACATTCTTGCAAGTAAACCCCAATGGATTTGGAACTAAAATCTCACCTCCATCAAAACCCTCATACTGGTAATGGAGACGTTTTAGTCGGTCATAAGGGAGATTGAGATAGAAGGCTTTCTTCATAATTTCGTCGGGCACTTCTTCTCTCTCATTCCTCTGGCACATGCATGAAAGATATCTGCCAAAATGAATGGCAAGACTGATGCTGGTCAAGAGGAAAGCATTGTTCTTAACTCTCGGATGATAGAGATCCGGACCAGTCGCATCTGCAAAATTGGTTAAACATTGTTCAAGAGTGTTTGAAGGTGAAAAACTGCAATTATGATTGATTAAATTTAAACTGATGCCATTAAGCTCTGGGATAATTACGAACAAATTAATGAAAATCTAGTTGAATGCAAATCACCTAACAACTCAAAGCGTTTCAGTTCTTTATTGAATGTAAGCTGACTGGCTAAAAATCTTGTGACCTCCCTGGACATGTCACAGCCTTGATAAATGGTGTTGATCATGAAGTCTCTGTCCCTGGTCATTGATATGTAGTACCTGATGGCGAGAGCCACACCAGTCGTGGTGAACAGACGTTTTTTGAGACAGTCTGTGTCATTACTTGGACATTTCTCGGGACTGACCTCGAATCCCGTATAAGCACTTTCCCAAGGGTAATGGTAGCCGGGAGCATTCATGGATTTGGCTATTTGGCTGGCTGCTTTGCCCATAGCAGATCTAAAATAATTACAAAATTTACGTTGCCTAATTTGGCTAAATAGATAAAGCATGCATAAAGTATTATATCCTGACCTGTATCTAAGCATCTGCTTGGCCATGAGGGGATGGAAAGGCAAAACGGCAGGCAAGATGTATATTTCGTTGTCCCACATCACATGTCCCTGATAATCTTTGCCCTGTTCTCCCTTGCCAATAGAACTCCTTCCACAGACATAATATATATCACTAAAAGGAGGAGGAAGAGCCGGATTTTCGGCAGGCAGAGAATTGTAGATGTACGCCTGGGCAAACCAGGTTGCCTTAATGAGCTGATTGGTGTTAGAACCTTCGAGTTCTACTCTTCCTCCATCCCAGAGTTCTTTCCAGGCTTGAACGTGACTCATGAAGAAGTTATAATTGGAGTTGTCACCGCTTAGAAGTTCAATCTGAGCCCGATCAAACTCTGCTCTGTGATATACAATACAATACAATTTGTAAGAGCTGGTTACTCAAGTATTGACTACTTTAAGTAAAGAAATAGATAACAGAAATTGAATTATGCAAACATATTTACATATAGGTGAGAAGTTGTGGTGAAATTACAGAAATGATACGTCATTTGGATTTACTCCGAGATTAAAATTAAAAAATTACTTATTATTATACATATTACTTAAGTAATATTCATAAGCATTCAATAACTCTCGAAAACCTGGCATTGGCCTCAATGGTGTCCACAGCCATAATAAAGGTGTAGTTGGCTCTCTTTTGGCTTCCAGATATACTAATTTCACTGATGGGCTGTTGATAATATATGGAAACTGTTCTTCCCTGGCCACCATCCTCTCCTTCTCTTGCTCTGCCAGTTAGAACCCTAAAAATAAAGAAAATTTGAAAATATTACTGAACAAAAAAATAAACAATTTTAAAGGCAACGTTTACCAATTCCCGATATAGGGCGTCCGTTGGTTGAAAATTATGTCATCGCTAACTGGGTCAGGGTATTTGAGAGAAATGAATCCTCCACCATAGTTGACAGGTTGAATAACGTAATTGATTTCAACCACAAAGAGACGGATGTACCTTTGGTGGAGGTACATCTTGTGTTCAATGTAGGCATATTCACTTTTTATTGTTTCCATGAAGTATCCTTTAAGGTGAATTTGCTAATCACTAATAGTGATTTCATTAGATTAATTAAATTCTGTATGCTATTGAAAGTTATTTTTACTATTAAGCAAAAACAAAAGGATGAGAATCTTTCACGTGGCCTGCATTAATACTAATTTATTACAATTCATTGACTGACATTTTAAAAGTTTCTTTTAACATTGATAAACATACCTTCAAGGGCATTGTATACGTATTTTCTGGTGCCTCTCTTTTCTATTTCTGGATTTGAGAGGTTAATTCTAGACATCAGCAAGGCTGGGATGGCTGCTCTGTGTGAGTCGGCTGTTATTAAAACATAAATAATAATTACTGACATGAACAATAAACATTATTTGTTAAATAGTCAATTAATTTTTATTATTAGGTATTAATTAAGCAAACAAACGCTGGCAAATTAGAAATTCTAAATATTCTTAAAATCACAAACATCATTCAAATGAGTGTTGAAGTGATCGACTTAAATATATTTCATTGAAATTGAACATATTTAAAAGTAGAATATTGGTAATATTTTATGATAGTTTTTACTTCATTATGTTTATAGTTTATCACTGTCATTATGTCTTAAATTTTCTATTTTAATAATGGAACCACAGAAGCTATTCCAACAGAACAATCGAATGTTCTTACATCCTTTGCCACTAAATAGTCCATTGAGATAAATTTTGTCACTGTACACTGTTGTCCCCAGGAAACCATTGCCCATTGTTGGCATGTACCTGAGGTTGATTGATTTGTTTGGCCACATTGGTAACCTGGCAAAAAATCAAGTGGAACTTTTTACATTTTAATGTAATTATTACAATATCATTCAATACTTTGAATACAGATAATTATTTAATAACTTAAAATAAAAGAACTAAAATTTATTTAATAACTTAAATAATTTGATTGGTATTGACGATATCTTATCAAACAATATCTTAACAATATCAAATGTATATGTAATATTAAAAATTATGGACTATTAATTTATTATTTAAATGTTTGATATCTTGTTTCTTACATTGGAGATAACTACTTATTTCAGTTGAAATATATGTAATTATAGAATTTTTTCAGTAATTGTCAATCATATTTTTAAGCATATTTAGCATAAGCTATGTCAATAAATTCAAATGACTATAGGTAGATGTCGGGATATCCAGAAAATTTATCGCGAGAAATTTAGTCGTTTGGAAAAGTCACCATTCAGAAAAAATCGCTGAAAAATTTGTCGTTTAAAGTTTTAGAATTCCAGTTGTCCTTCCTGAGTTTTTGTTGCCTTCTCCCTGGACCTTTTATGCGGGCATTTTATATACATGTTATCGCTTGACGTGACAAATATGCGAGCCAAAAATGGAATCACTTTAATCACCAAACCCTCATCTCATCACGCCGGTTCCTTAGATCGTCTAAAGATTTATTTTGATCAGAAGAATATATATGTAGCTAAATTCTAATTCTAAAAAACCGATAACTAGAAGTAAAATGTCTTCTAAATGAATCTGAGTGGGAAAAACTCAGAATAATTGAAAATATTTTGGAGCCCTGCCGTTACGCGACGGAAATCTTTGGTGGAGAAAAGTATAGCCTTAAGCCTTAAGTGGTTCGGTTCAAGAAGGATTTTACATACGCCAGAAAAACAACGACAAGAACAATTCCACTTTATTGCAACAGCACTTGATCCAAGATTCAAGAACCTGAAATTCCTACAGAAGCAAAAAAGAGAGGAAATGTGGATAGAGCTGAAGAACTTGATAAATACCATGGAAAGCCAAGAAAATGAAACTGGTAATTGTGAATATCATTAGAAATTCAGATAATAATTTTTTAATTTTATTTCATTTATCTGATATTGTTACTGAAACCACTTGTGCCACGAAGGAGATCAGCATCATCTGTATGAATGAAGTACAAATACTGTAACGAGGGCTTTAGCCCGTTATAGAGCTGAATCGGATATTGATAAAGCTGGCTGTCCGTTGGAATGGTGGAGAAACTTCGCACCATCACATGGCCTGGTTGCCTAGCTGGCATTCAAATATCTAGCGTCGCCAGCAACCGCAGTGCCTTGTGACTATTTAGTTTCTGGCCATGTCGTAAATAGTAAACGTGCCTCCCTTTCTCAAGACAACATAAACAGGCTCGTTTGCTTCAGCAACTAGCTTAATAAGCCTTAAATTACCTTTAATAAAATGTTTTGATGAAAAATTGAAGAGTTTTTAAATATTAATTGGATAATAGAGTGGTGCGATTAAAAATGCGTTAGCAACGATTAAAATAATTAATAGTGCGACTAATTGTTATTGAAAATAATAATCGATCTGCGGCTCTTGAAATTATTTACGTGAAAGATAAACACAGTTAATCAATATAAAGCTTTCTGATAAACTGCGTTTTTTGTTTTGTTTTGCGGCGAGTAAATATACAAAGATGATGGCTTTCTAACACGCGAACATGCGACATATGTCCATGCGCGAAACATGGAAACTCCAGGTTAATTCCGCAAATTTCCAACGACTGGCCTTGTGATTTATTTATGGTCATCGCACATGCCAGACGCACGGGAAATTGTAACCGCTTAAAAACGAAAGGCAAATCAGTTGGAATCATCGGTATACGCGGAATCAAAACATCTTCTTTGTATTTTCCATTGATGATCGTTGCCTCGATGACGTCATTCATTAGCTTTTTCACAGCCAGTCTCGTTCCATTGCATAGTCGAGGCTGATTAATGTTACGCAACATGACGATAACTGAACCTACTTTTTATAGCAAATTGTGAGGTAGAAGTCCAGGCAATTCCAGCAAATTTAAAAATTCTGTTGGATATTTGACTACGTCGTCCTGGCTGATAAGTGTATCGACTGATTTCAAGGAAAACTGTCCCAGAAGAAAATTTTGAATGGTCGCGTTGAGATCATCGACATCTTTGTTTTTGGCCGCCAATATTGCTCATGTGCTCAGCCAATTATGGTTTTTCAAATGTTGCGCTAAGTCCGGAAAATCACTCTGAATAAGCTCCTCTTTCTAGCCGGTCACGTGACAATTGCGGGTAATGTGATGAAATCGGTCGAGGTATCAACTTCGACTTTCCCATTACCAATATTTAAAAGTTGCTTCGAAAACACATTTGCACTTTGATCATATTGCAAAAAAACTCACAGTCACTCACACTATGTTAGTCGTCAGTTGGAGTGTCTCAACATGCCACCATAAATTTTATGATTTTAAGCACGCGTTTATTTCGTCAGCACTTTGTAACTCATGGTATTAACCACGAAATGCTTCGTGCATTGGCCGATTGGGTGATGCTTAAACAAGACAATAATTTATTCACCCTCACTAAACACATGCCTTCTATCATGATCATTGTCTCATTGTAAATTTCATCAGTGATTTGTAATGTGGAATTTAAAGTTTGACATCGTACACGATGCAAAACATCCTCAGACATGTCGTCCATATATTTCGACCACAAATATTTCGGATTCGATGGGAAACATGTGGATATGATAATTGCAAACAGTGGCTGATTTAGTGGGGAGGGCCTTGCTCTCAGAAAAAAAAAGCTAAAATCCACCGATTAACTTTGTCCTACACGCTTAGACACATAACACATACACTAGTGTACTACCGCAAATTTCAAGTTTGAAAGTCATAAGACATACACAAGTGTACCTGTTATATGTATTGGTTATATATATGCTTTGTCAACTACGCTGTGTGGAGTAGTGCCCCCGCATGGCCTAACGGTTAAGGCTGCGACTCTCACGATGGCATCACGGGATTCAAACCCCGCTGTGGGAGCACCGTCTTAATCATCTAGATATAAAAATAAAAATCTAGATATGCAACGGACGTTAATAAAACACTTTTGCTATGTGGAGTAACTAGTGAGCTCTACTGTTGCGTGTAAGTAAATTGTAAGCGATGATCACTTATGCAGCAAGCTATAGCTATGATATAGACAATAAGCTATGGGACCGTAAGCTGATTTATTTATCAAATTCAAAGCTGAGGTTAACAATCAAAGATACTGAATAGTAATTTTAGTCATAAAGATATTTTACAATTTTATGACCATATAATTGTTACAGTACCAGTGATATTTCCATTAATGGTAATTGAAATTGCCCGAAAAAATGGAATTAGAATGAGAAGTAGGAATTATTTTGTAAAATGGAATTATAATGAGAAATAGAAATTATTTCTGAAGCCAATTTTAAAGTTTAAACTCATATTTTTTTTATCTATGCTAACTTATTTCAGTCAACTACCGGTATATTTTTTCTAAAACATCGTCGTATTTGAAATGAGTTTGAAGAAATCAATTAGTGGTAAAAAAAGATAGTGTATTCTGTGAACATTTTTCGTGTGACAAAGTTTGCGAGAGATCAACTTGTGTGTGTGGTGGATGAAACTATAAAAGTGGCGTGTGAAACTAATTTTGCTGGCAAGAACACCATCAACTTCGCTGCCCATTTGAAGCGTTTTCACAATCAGGCATACGAGAACTGCATGTACAAAGAAAAAGTAAAAGATATTGTGAAAAGTCGAGGTATAAAGCGCGATAGTTCAGGTGCAGTCAAGCTGCAAACTATTGGAAAATGTTTACAGCGTCGTATTGTATCATGGCCTGAAGATTCTGCAGAGTATCGCGTGCGACTTCAAACCATCATGAAAATGATTATCGTCATGTTTTCTTGATGCGACAATGGCGCAAGCAATTATGTCACCGGAATGTGCATCTCTGCTGAATGCAGCTAAGCTGTACATCGCAACTGTTTGAGAAAGCAAGGAAGATTCAGTTCAGGCAGTTCATGTATCTGGTTCTAGTGATAAATCTGCATCGCCGACTTGGACTTCATTGAAGAAGTTTAAATTTTTGACAACTAAGATTCAGTCTAGTACAACTGCTGTGAGTATTAGTTGTATCAGCAAAAGAGGCACTGTGCTTAATCAGCTCAACAAGTATCTAGCTATAAATATCTAGATATTATAAAAAAACATAATGATTCAATAAATTTCTGGAAAGAGAAGACGACTCATTATAGTAAATTGTATTATTCAGCCCAGGACTTATTATCAGCCCCAGCTTCTCAGGCATACGTCGAGCGGATTCTTTCGTTCTTCGGCATCCTGACTACAGGACGACGCAACCGAATGCTACAGTCCTTGGAGATGGGAACTTTCCTCAAACTAAACTCATTTTGACTAACTGTGGCAATAAATGTTCAATAATTGTTTGTATTTGTTTCTTTCTTACTTTAAGGATGCTTTTATAATCATTTCAACTTTCAAAAAGGCTGTAAAGGAAAACAAAAATATTGAAAATGGAATTAGAAATTATTTCAGGAATGGTGATTAGAATCGAATAGAAATTTTTAGAACTTCGAATGGAATTAGAATAGAATTAGAAATTATTTCAGCAATGATAATTAGAATCGAATGGACATTTTTATAACTTTGAGTGGAATTAGAATAGAAATAAAAATTATTTGCAATAAAAATAATAATGAAATTAGAATTGTAATGAAAATTATTTTGCGAATGGAAATAACACTTAGTGTACTACCACAAATTTCAAGTTTGAAAGTCGTAAGTTATAAGGATGCTCCCTATAATGCTATTTTGCATATTTCACAACTTCTACTCGTTGAATTTAATTGAAATTTTATAGGATGTTTTTTTATACTATTCAAATGATGTCATGTATGAAATTCAATAATATTTAACTTATATTTAATAGGTTATCAAGCAATTATGGTGTGTCCACACTGGTTGACCCGGGAACCAAAATAGCCAGGCGACAAAATTTCAGGAAATTTCATTAAATGGAAGATTTATCGTCTAAAATATTATGAGGATTAAAGCTAATCCATCAGTTTCTATTGTCCCCATCCATGGACCTTTCAGACTGGCACTTAATATAACTTATCGATTGACAAGCAGGAATGACAAGCGAGCTGCGGTGAATCAGTCTTTGAGAAATTACCAATCATCAACGTCGGTTCACGTCGGTTCCTCAATTCGTCTTCCCTGAGTCAAGATTGCAATGTGAACAATAAAGAGCGGCACACCGTCATAACAACCCGGCGACAAAATAGCCCCGTCAAAATAGCGGTAAAATTGGTTCTTTGTGGATTTGTTACATTTCCACATGACGTGATGATAAGGGGATTCACTTTGTGTGGGTCGAATATGTTATATGTCAATCGATAACATAGATTAAATTCCAATTCCAAATCAAGCCCTTCATTGTCCACATTGCAACGGGAACTCGGGAAAGGATCAAAAGAAATTAAACGATCAAAGGAAACTTCGTGACTTAATGAGGGTCTGGTAAATTCTCTTCGTGCAGATTGCACATAATGATTGTCAATCGATAATTTATATTAAATGCCAACTTGAAAAGTCCATGTAAAGTGAGGAGGTAGCCGGAATTCTAATAATATTTTAGACGATAAATCTTCCACTTAATGAAATTCCCTGATACCAATTAAACTCAAAACGGTCATAAAAGCATTCAAACTACTAACTTCGAATTAAATTTGGAACCAGTTATCGGTTAATGTATTCAACATACAAAATTTTTTTTAATACATTGACGGGGCTATTTTATCCTGGGATATTTTGTCACCGGGCTATATTAACGAGGCTGTTTTGTCGAGGCTGTTTTGACGGGGCTATGTTGTCGCCGGACTGACGGTTATGACGGGTCACCATGAAGAGCTCGATCTGAAGTTTAATATTAATTTAATGTAGCTTATCTATGGTTACGTACGTGAAACTAAAGCAACGTCTTCTCACTCTTGTTCAACAACAATAACCTCTCGATTATCTATGCGGAACCGCAAATTGAGCTGTTTTGATAAGTTGTATGTTTTCACGGGGTCGTTTTGATCAGGCATTGTCGTTTTCTATTTTCTCTTAATTAACATCGTAAAAATCGTTATCATTAGATATATCAACTAAAAGACGAAGAAGTGAAAATATCTTAAATTGTTTTCAACTGGAAAAGAAGCGAAAGATCAATGTCACCATCTGAACCATCATAGCCATGGGGAGCAACATATCAACCAATGATCCCGTTGTTTTATATCGACTGTTTTCATACTATTTCTTGATAATACAATTCAAGGACTTAAAAAGCGCTTTAGTCTAAGACACAGTGACATTGCATTGGCCTCAAAGTTGGAAAAATCCTGAAGAATTGTCCAACTAAGGATGGATGCAAACTCTTTTCCAGATTTGCCATCGACATATGGATTACAATCATAGTATGAGCGATGGTGGGTAAAGATGTTGGACTGACAATCTCAAATTTTGTAGATTCTCTATATTGGGCAGAAATGATTTATAGAAAATGTTAGAATGATTATATTCATTTCGGCTATCCGACCATCCAAAAGAGCTAACAATGAAAGAAGCTTTTCGACTCTCAAAAGGTTAAAAACTTATCTGCGACCTACGATGTTGACTCACCGACTGAATGCTCTAGCTCTTATGAACATACCACAAGATATTGAAATTCCAGGGACAATAGTTGATAATTTTGGTAGATTAGGTTCTACACATCGTCTTACACGTTTATAAAACTCTTACTTTGAGTTAATCTGAATGTAAAAAACTTGAAATAATTTTTGTAATACAATTTTGTAATGGTTCAAATGCAATAGGCAAGATGGCTCTTAAATATCCGCCGAACTCTAGTTTCAGCAAGCGGTTTAGGGGAAACGTTAAAGTGTATATTTTCCAGTATTCGCTACCCTCGCCAAAGTGTTGTATGCGGCACTGAGTTACTTATTACTCCTCCTTGGAGCTCCGACAGGGATCCGCAGGAGTTTTCCCCGTCTTCAAACCTCATTGGCATTTTGACGGGATTTTTTGTCCTGGGCTATTTTGTCACCGGGCTATATTGACGGGCTGTTTTGTCGGGGCTATTTTGTCCTGGGCTATTTTGACGCCGGGTTATTTTGACGGCTCACCCGCACGCAGGTGTCCATTAACGGTTCTCAGTTGTTGAAACGACGTAGGAACGAACATTCACCAACAACAATCGAAAATAATAACATTCGTCGTTATTTGGATTTAGTGTAGATGCGACCCAGAGCGTCTGAAGAAAATGGCAGATCAAAGAAAATAATCGAAAAGTGTTCCTAAACGAAATAGAAACAAAACCGGCTATATCATCTCCTCGGCAGTGGAAAGAAAGATGGCAGATCAAAATAAATAATCGAACCAATATAGCGGCATAAATTCACCAATTTGCATTAAAAACTGCGGTCGATTCTCAATTCAAACGTTTCGTTATAATCTCCAACATTTCAAACACAAATATCTCTCACAAAACCAAAAATAACTACACTTTTTAGAAGCTTCATAAATATTCAAAAACATCACTACCCTTATCCAAATCATCCAAACTCCACCCACATTCAGTTCGTCCCCAAAAATCGAAGAACTTGAAAAAAAGTGTGCCAATTCGGTGCAGTTCGTCTTTACAAAAAAAAGCTAACCAGAGTCAAAATTCAATTCTTGAGTCATTTCGATCTGGCACAGCTCCGAAAAACATACGATTAACATAACATAACATAACATTAATTTATAGTAGTCTAAGGAAACTGTGATAAATCACTCCGAATTTTTTAAATCAGTATCCAAATTTCGGTAGTCGCATTTTAAATACTTCTACCGAATCTGAATATATTGTTTGCTCATCCAGCTTATTCCAAAGATTAATTACTCTGGTGCTGAAGTAATTATTCTTTAGAGTGCCCATTACCTTCTTATAAAGCTTACATCCATGCCCTCTCGTGGAACTACTTTTGGTGGCCTCAAAGAAATATTCAGGTTTTAAATTGTCTCTTCCTGTTAAAATTTTGAACGTTTCTATGAGATAACCTCTGCTTCTCCAATAATTTCTTTGCAAAGTCTAAAATACTTTGCTGCTTTTTTGCTTTCAACATGCTGCTTGAATACTTCAACATTATTTAAGTTGTCTAAAGCAATTTCAACAAGACTGCGTAAACCGTCGTTGGAGTGAACGACCATAATATCGTGGTGCACATGTGCAGTGAACCAAGTGCAATCGTTACATGGGTAATCAATCGCAAGAGGTAATTTAAAAATAACTAACATTTTCAAAAGGTAGCGATTAGTCACAGAGATCGAGATAACAGATGTTAAGTGGCGAATTTGGCCCTCTTCTGTGCTCGAGGTGTTAGGACTCGGAGACATTAATGAATCGACATAATCGGTGAGAAAATCCTAAGACACGAGGGAAATTGGTGGTTCAACTTCAAAAAAAAAAAGAACCCTTATCACAAAAACTGGATCCTAGATGTACTATTTTTGGAGAACCTTATTCCAAAGGACCATCGTCTATATGAGGGGTCTCCAAACTTTTCAGCCCGATGGCCGCATTCACTACCAAACTGCAGTTTCACACTCGAGATCCAAATAAAAAAGAAACAATACGTAAATGTCGTTTTTAATTATTTATTTAACATTATTTTATTCAGTTATTATTTAATAACACATTGATACACTTGCATTAGTGAGAATGGTGAAATTGTTTCCCGGATGCCAAAATAGCAGACATTTCTGGCTTTAGATTTGATGTCCCTAACATCAACAGTGACCTGAGATTATCACCGGACAAGTTTGTTCTCAAATTGTTCTTCACGTATTTCATTCTTGAAAATGTTTGCTCAAACAAATATGCTGTCCAAAAGTTTGAAAGTACCTTGATGTAAAAGTATTGACATTAGGAAATTCTTCTTAGGACAAGAGCTGGTAAAAACCCACCCGTCCTTTGAACTTGGCCTTAAGTTGATTTTCTTGCAACTCAATGATCTCCAGCTGCAGTTCATTTAGGCAACTAGCGACATTTGCTTGAAATGGGTTTTGAAACAGTCTCAATTTTTCTGCCTTTGAATCCAAGTCAGAAAACCTTTCCTGAAAATGCAGCTGGAGGACTTTGATGATCTCGAATGCAAATTATGTGGGGAACTTGTTTCAGCCATTATCACCTTGCACTGCTGAAAGTGCGTCAAATTGTTGTCCTGTACTTGTTCCAAAAACAAAACAAGTTTAGATCTGGAGGCCTTTAGGTATAGATCATAAACAGGATTTTTCTCTCCTTGTAGTTTTAAGTTCAGAAAATTTCAATGACTAGTTATGTCTGCAGCGAAAACCAATTTCCATACCCACTCTTCATTACACAGTAATGGCTTTGGCTTGCCTTTACTTTCCAGGAAGTCATCTATTTTTTTAAATTTAAATACTCTGCTCAGAACTTTCTCACAACTTAGTCATCTTATTGCTGTGTAATATGGTAAATCTTGCAATTCTGTGTCCGTATCTTTCAACATTGGTTATGGAATGTTTCATTACACATTTGCTTCACTTGTCCAACCAAGCCTTTCTTTATACCACTCATGCTCTTTCCTCCATCAACAGTTAGGCAGCTGAAGTTAGTCCCGTCCAAGTTATAATCAGCACATGTTTTGTTTTTCAATTCAATGAATATATCCTCTCCGGTAACAGTGTCATACATGCTATATAGGGAAGCCAGCTCTTGTGTTATGGTCATGTCTTCATCCACACCTCTAATGAACACAAGCAGTTCAGAGATGGAAAAAACGTCAACTGATTCATCCATTGCAATTGAAAAATAGAGAAACTTGCTTGCATTTTTCGCTAATTTGAGTCGCAATATTTTCACCCATGTCTGCAACACGGCGGACAATGATATTTGCACCCAAAGCTACATTTTTAAATCCGTCCCAATCATCTAGCTATGCAACGGACGTTAATATAACATTACTATTACTTTACTTACATTATTAAATTGTTTCGACTTTTCTGGGCAAAGTTCCTTAGCCACCTCCAACGAACATTCCTTCACTACTTCACCATATGTAAACGATTTGCCACTTTTAGCCAGGACATAGGCAACTTTACAACTGGCCTTAGTCAAGGATTCATTTTCATTTGAGGATTTACTGAGCAAAGTCCTCTGAAATGTGAGTTGATTTTGTAATTTAGAAAATTTTGCGGCTCGGACGTTTCCTCCAACTGTGCATATTTCTCTTGATGTTTTCTTTGATGATGTCGGCGCAGGTTGTATTCTTTCATCCTTATTAAATTAAATACATTCCCAATGCTTTATACACACTGGTAAATAATTACATGAAAGAAATGATCACTAAATAAAATAGATTGCAATCGTTTCGCAATTAGACGCTAACTGATAAAAACCTCATCGCAGCAACTGGCAATCTGTGATCAAAATAATCAAGTCTTGAACAAGCAGCAAACCATTCAAAATCTCCGCCCTTAGATGGGGTTATCATCATCACATCAAAAGTGAACAGAAGTAGAAAAAGTAGCCAATAAGGCTTTGCAATGTAGTGATCGGTTGAAAAACAAACGCCCTATTGCGCGCCTTGATTTTAATTGGGATAAAACGTAACGCCCACGTAAGCGGCGGCTGATGTTGGCATGATACACATAATTTTCCGTTATTTTTTTTTCCACAATCAAAACGGTTTCCGTGGGACGGATGAAAGGGCCTCGATAACAATTTATTCTCTCTCTTTTTATACGATGAAATTTCCGCGCCATGAATTTTCCTAAAACAAATGTTCCGATGATGAATTCGGTGATGATGCAATGAATTGCTTCAAAAGTGAGTTGATTAATCGTTACTTACGCCGAGCTTTTCACTTCGTAGGGGAGTAAACTCTCGTCTCCAATCTCCGCTGACTGCCGTTTTTGTCTGTATGATTTCCCATTGCTGCTTCCATCGTCTGTTGCTTTTGGTTTTAAATTGTCGAACATTTCAGTTATTGAATCCACCGTAGGAAATTCGAAGCACACAACGATGGTTGTCGAACAAAGCAAGATAACCAGCAACAAAACAGAGGACCCATTTCCCATGTTTGTGTGTCGTTACAACTTGTTAAACGTTATGACTTATCAATAGATTTATAAATACTTCTACAGTTCAAGCAGAGGCAATTATTTATTTATGGCAAACCCAGGTTTCAAAATCACAGGTGAGATTTTTAGAGTCACGGCACTGTTTTGTTCTCACGCTCTAACGCCTTGAGGATATTTTGCCGCATTCTCTCTTGATAGGACACTCAATTTTATGTGTTAATTAATTATACGCGCGTACAAAATTATTAACAAATAGACTGACGTCAATATAAAATGAATGGCGCTCAAAACTTTGCCATACGTAATAGCAATTGATTACAAGTGATTCATAATGTCCTATAATTAATAATGTATATTTTTAATTAATATTAATATTAATAAATATTAATTTGTTTATTAAACAAATAGGTCGATGTTGGAGGATGATAGTAGGTTCAGCCCCGCACATCTTATCAGGTTACATGTACTGTGCAACCTTTCATTTGATGAAGCTTGCAATTTATTCTTTGAATAATTTTTGTTTTTATTTCTATACATACGCCTAATTAAATCGTGTTAATTAGTGTTAGTCTGACCCTTGAGTTATTTTATTTGGTTGTGTTTTTCTGTTGGCTTTGGTCTATTTTTCTGCTTAGTTACACAAATAAAATTTTTAAAAAAATTGAAAAAAATGTTCAAATTGTAATTGTACTTCATTTATATAGCGCCATATACATAGCGAATGCAGATCATACCATCAGACATAATAAGGGTTGAGGGTTTTGTGATTTGTTTTCAAGGCTGAATTATTTTTATTTTTTTAATAACACCCCGTAGCTATTCCTTCATATAAAACCCATGTTTCAAAATTACAGGTGAGACTGTTTACTTCAGGTATATTTAATCAAAAATATTTATTTAATGATTATATTCCTAAATAAAAAATGATCGTCTTAAAATTTACTGAATAATTTCAATACATAATACAATTAAAATATTAATTACTTATTTCACGTGTGTATTGTTAGTGGTGAAGAATATTACATAGAAAAATCATTATAAACATCGTGATTTTATGTATACTGATCTTTATTTGGTAATGTGATCAACACTTAAATAATAGCCAAACAAACCAAATTTTAGCACCATTAAAAGCGGTTTTCGGACTGAAAGTTGAAAACATTCTTTTTAAATGAATTGATGTTATTTCAGAGAAGTAAGCACGATACCAAAGTTCATCCAAAACATTACAGTTTTACATTTTTAAAACAAAGTTTTACATTCTTAAAACATTCGGTTGCTTCGACTCAAGAGACGTTGAGTTTGCCATCCTCCTTTCTTTAAAGTTTTTTTTGTTACGATTATTACAAGAAGTTGAGGAAATTAGCTGCAGTGATATGCTCTTTTCCTACTTCCCAAGGCTTCAACTTTAAGAATTTTTATGTCAACTTCTCCCTTAAATTAAATATTCAGATTTTCTGAAGAGACAACGCTTATGACATAAAAACATGTCTAGAAACATTTATTTTATGAGAACTAAACTTTATGAACCACATTATTATTATTATTTTGCTTGCATTTGCTTACATAATTTGTTTATTAATACCAAAAAAATAATAAATTGAAGTTTCAATTGAAGAATTTCCTAACGACTGAGTCCCTTAGAGTACTTTAAAATGATAACTCATCAAGTCCGCTGAGCAATCTCTAAATATTGTTCGAAATACTTCCAACGTTGCAAAACCTATCGGGACACTGTAAGCGTCTAATGTTCTTCATATATGAGTCAATTTTCTCAACCAATATTTTGTTCGGATCCTCTCGAATGAAGCGGTGAATGGAATCGCATATCTTATTATTAAAGAACTGTCAACGAACGTGCAACAACTTCAAATTTTTTATATTAATAGTGAAATATGCTCACTTGTGCTTTCGTATAATTTTCTAGGAGAAATTCGAACTAACCAAATCATCAAACGGCTCATAAAATCTTTCCACTTGAAAGTGAAAGTAAAGAAAATAAATGAAAATTGCACATATTATCAAAAATAATATTTTTTTATGTCACGAATATTGCATATTTTAAATCTTGTAAATTCAATTAACTTACCGATTTGTTATGACTTTCCATATAAGGACGATAACCCTGTAACAAAACAGCTTGTAATTTTGCCATTAAGTGATGTAATTACTTACAAATCAATTTTAGTAATTTCAATTAGGTAATTTCTTGAAATAAATTAAAACAAAATGATGGCAAATGATTTTTTTAAAAGCTTACTTTGCGATATACACCATGAAGGCAAGTTTCCTGAAAACAAGTGAATATTTTTCTGTTATTATCATTAATATTAATAACATTATGATGATAATTATAATTATAATGATAATAATATTCATCAACATCGTCATCGTCATTGTGAAGATGGACCTTGTCGTTTATTTCTTCGTTTTGTTATCATTATAAAGTCTTGCAAAATAAAACTCCATCGATTACTAACAATGTTAGCTCGTAGTCTGATTCATTAGAAAGCCGGTGAGAAAATGCGGTCCTGAAGCAGGTTGAAGAATTCGATTAGTTCCAATTTCATTTAAAAGTTTCATCATAACATGCAGTAATACACATAATGACAATGCACAATTACCTAAGCGACTTGAAATACATGTATTCTTGAAACGCATCAAGGATGAGCTGTATAAAAAATATTCATCAAAATGGAATCATTAAAAACAGCCTTCAACTAATTATAAAGATTATTATTTTTTATTAGTTTGATGATTTAAATTGAGGGACTTTATATGTTAAATAGCATCTGCGCTGCACTTTAAGTCGTGGACCACTCATCATATCGAATAACCTAAATTGAATCATTACCGGATAAAACTCACGTTTCGAAATCTGTGCATTTGGACTGGATGCTTATGAATATATTTATACTTAAGGAGTACATCAGTGGCCCAAAACAGAACTGATGCAAAGTGGTCCTTAGCAAAATATTCACTATTTTCCAACAGATATTCAAATGTTGGCTGGTAGATCCTGGCAAACACCTGTTAATAAATATTTAATTATCAAATCTTATCCTAATTAAATTGTTCAATTATAGTTGAATACTATTGAAAGTCAAGATACTTGTGGTAGCTCTAGCTACTTTGTTGATAGTCATCAATTTCTAGTTTTGCTAGTTCCTCCAGCGGAGGCTGTTAATGGAAAGCTAATTTTATAGGTTAGGGGTGCCTCAGCTGGTTCTGGCTAATCTGGTGCGTTGATACGTTATTACAATCTGGGATGGATTTGAAAATGAGCAGGTAGTCCCGCTCCGTCCAAATAATCACATTATTTACTTACCTACCCAAATCTTTGAATAGTTATCATCTATTATTATCTGCCTATCATATATTGCTTATTATTTAAATAGTTATCATCTATTATTATCTGCCTATCATATATTGCTTTGCTCAGTCTCAGTTTGATCCAACTTCGTATCCGCTGGTATTGCACAGTATTGCACTTATCCTATTAATGTGATGCATCATCACAGCAGAAAGGATTACCATTACTATAGGGTAAGGGTATTATGTAAATAGTGGATCGATTGAGAAATGCTTTCACATCCTACCTGGATACATAAGGCATTCAAAAAATAGGATAAGTGCAATACTGTCCATAGCCGAATGGTCAGCGTAGCTCTGTAAGAGTTCAAATAAATCACATGTAAAATTTCAATTTCTCACCTGATCTGCAAGTGCTTTGACTTTTACTTCGGTTCTAGGGAAAATTTTACCCAATCCGAATTTAATTCTAATTCTGGATAATTGTTTTGAATGAATAATAATCAGTTCTCTATTCTGTTCGAGTTGTTCACTAAGTTGGCAAAATAGATCCCTTGAAGGGCGGCCCTCAGAATATTCAATAATGTTCAGCAGAGATTCAAATGTTTGTGGGCAGGATTCGGCAAACATCTGTCAATAAACACAATTTTAGGAAGTAATTAAATAAATATAATCCTAACTTTAAACGATATTTTTTGTTAATAATTGTAATTAATCAATTATGAGTAACTATAACAAATGTTATAAAAATGTTATACAAGTTGATTATATTAACTCATTGGACGAAGTGTTCAGTTTCAATTAGAAGTGTATTCTCTGGGTGCAATAGAGCAGAAAGGACTATCGTCATCAGTTATGAGTTAATTCCACACCATATATATTACTGTCACAAATATATTAAATATAAATTTTATTTCTCACCTGATCTGCATGTGCTTTGACAATAGGTTTGGGCTCTGTGTCAACTCCATATATTCCAAGTTTTTTCCATTGTTTGAATGGAAAATTGATAAGTAATTCCATGTCCTTACTTCAAGCATAAAAATCAAAATTTCTACTAAATTTTGAACCAAATACAAACACGAAAGTTAGATTAATGTTATTAAATTGATTACCTGCTGATCTCAGACCAAGAAATATTCAAATGTTCCAAGTTAATTAATTTCTTGAGCACGTCGTAGAGAACTGGCTCATCAAACAGCAGATTCATGTGGCTCAAATTTAATGTCCTGTAAAGTGAATTATATTCTTCTTAATAGTAATTAATAGCAGATTTAGATATTAATACTTCTAAATTAAATAATTACTTTAAACACTTTAATGAGCCCAATTCTTTAATTACACTCTTTCCAGCTTCGCGAGATGAGAAACAACATTTTGAAAGGGATAACCTTTCGAGATTTACGAGACATTTCAGAGAATTTATCACAGATAAATCAATTAATTCGTTTTCTATCTTCGCTTCCTCCAAAACATCCGTTTTATGTTCTAAATCTAATGTCTTGGAATCCTTATGTCCTCTTCTTCCAAACGCATTCAAATTTCTTCTCAATGTTAGTCTTCGAAGTTTCGGAAATCTTTTGTTGGAAAACTTTGTTATGAACCTTAAGAGAAGTTAAATTGAGTTTTAATTGAACAACAAATTTAATACGACTTGAAATGAAAAACCAATGAACCAACCCTTTGCTGTACGAAAGCTCCAAAGATAATAACTCTTACCCTAATGCACTTACATGTTGAATTACATTGTCATCAACATTGAAAACGTATAAACACAAAGTTTCCACAGGATATTTTATAATTTCCATTGACTCCAACGCTTGCTCTTTATGGTGGAACAGTGATACGTCAATGTTTTTCCAATGTATAATATTCCGGTATAAGAAGCACTTTTCTAGATCACCAGATGGTATTATCCAACGAAATTCTTTACTTTTTGAGAGGATGTCTTCAAATATGTACGGTGCGAGAAGAAATTGCGAAAATTTAGAAAGACCTAACAAAAAAGCAAGAAATATTTAATTTAATTTTAATTAGCATTAGTTTGTTTGTGATTGAGTTTCATAATCAGGTTGATCACAATTAAGGCCAATTAAAGATTATTAAATCTTACTGCGTTACTTTATTATATTAATAATCAAATAAATTAATTAAACTTTCTAAACTTAATATTCATACAAAAAAGTTAGAAAAATTAGTTTTATGAACTCAAAGTGTTTAGATCAGGACTTTTAATAGAGCACCTGGAAATTCCAATAACATCTAAAAATAAGCAACGAATCGATAAGTTGTGATTTCGATGCGCGAATTGAATGGAATGACATTTCTTCGATTCTTTCAAGTCTAAAACACTTGGGCGGGGGAGACCAGACACACTGGAACCGGCGGGCGGATTTAGGGAGAGGCACAGTTATTAATTAAAATTAAAATAAAGAAAATTAAAATACATTTTTTCAAATTTCAATATAATTTTTTATTAGTTTTTTCATAACAGATTGATTTAATTTTTTCTAATATTTTCCATAGATGTTATTTACTAAGATGATTCCATAGCATGAAAATGAGTTATTATTAACATACATTAAGTCATAATAATACATGACGTCACTCTGACATCAATTTCACATTTCTCATCCGCGAGGGCGTGTTCTGATGTAGAACAATTTGTATTTCACTTGCACCTTATTCATCTCATTTCAGCAAATGAATGTTATGCAGAGATCCGTCTGAGATGGAAGCCAAATTGGAAAGCGACATGTATGATCGTCTCATTCGCCAAAACACTCTATATGATATATTGATATATACAACATCATAAAATTATAAAATTTTAAAACCGTCTCTGTTATTATTATCACCATCATCATTTGATTTTGAACTTGAAAAATTATAAAATGAACCCTCCACGAAATCATTTTCTGACTATGGGCCTGGTAGCTGATATGGTTGATATGCAGCGGGAGTCGGTGCAGGAGGATGGCGGCTTTAATGTGGAAAATATTTCCAAATATTCTTAATTTTTCCTGAATAGATTGGATAAGAATATGTTTGGCCTGCATGTTGGCTCAGAGTCTTGCTTTGTGTTTATTTCTTTTGTTATTGATGGCACAAGGACGGATTTAGGGGAAACCGGGGTATGGGAGAATGGCCCTCTCCGTCATTTGAAAATATAAGAAAAAATTAAGTAAATCTATTACAAAATTAAAATAAAATAATTTACAACTCAAAAAAATGTATTTTAACTTAAAATTTTAAAAGTTTAATTCAATAATTTACCACTTTCGACAAAAACTTTAGTGTCTGTACTCCTAAATCCGCCCACGGGTTTCAGTGGCCCCCGTCAAAATGTTCAATATCCGCCCTTGATGCCGCGCATAAAGTAACGATATTTAAAAGCAGTAGGAACACCTCGTATTTAAGCAGAGTTACTTGAAATGAAATACGTACTTTGCTAGCGACACATGAATGGGAGTATTATTTTGCCACTTTACAGTTTCATGCAAGTTATTCGAGAAGTAGTTAGTTTTGGTATTTTCTTTGTTAGCGTTTCTCCACTTAATATTCATGAGTTCTCTCATTTAAAAAAAGATGGGAGAATACGTTTTGTAACTTGAACATGTTTTTTAAAGAATAGCGCACCTGGAAATTCCAATCGAATCTAAAAATAAGCAATGAATCAGCTACTCATGATTACGAGGCACGAATTACATGGAATGACACTTCTTCGATTCTTAAGTGAGCAAAACAAAATAAGGCAATCACAAATACATTAACATAATTTATGTGAATAGGTTTACAAGTTAAGGACCTCTACAGTGAATATGCGAGAGAAATGAAGGCACTGGATGAATGACATCGCATAATCATTAAGGCTCTAAATGCAAATCAATCGAGATGGATAAAAATGCCGCATTCTCTCTTGATGGGAAACTAAGTTTTATGTGTTAATTAATTATACGCACGTACAAAATTATTACAAAATAGACTGACGTCAATATACAAAATGAATGGCACTCAAAACTTTGCCATACGTAATAGCAATTTATTACAAGTGATTCATAACGTCCTATAATTAATACTAGATAACTAATTTTAATTAATATATAAATAGGTCGACGTTGGAAGATGATATAAGGTTCAGCCATGCACATTCCCGTTTTTGACTGATGATGTCATCAACCAAACTAAATATCGTTATGAATAAATTAACAATTTTGAAACATGGAATTATTGTTAGAATGAGGGTGAAATTTGTATGACCTAGTTTGAGACATTTTAATAATAATTTTTATAAATGAGAAAAACAAAAAGTAGTGGATTATTGAAGTATGATTACATAACGCGTTATTTAGAACATTTTAGTGAAATTGATATATTCTTACAAAAACTAGAAGATACAAGGAAACAAAGAAAAACTCGAAAAACAGAATACGACCGAATACTTATCTACTCCTAAAAAGCGAATGGTTCTTGATAATGAGCTAGATTTTAGAACTATTAATATAAAAACCAAGGATGGCAAATACAGAATATCCATCAAGGAAACCAAACATTCATCAATGATGAAAAGTATACCCTATTAGCCACATGTTTATGTGAGTAAGTATACATGTGTAAGACTCAGACTCAAAAAACACCTCTGTAATGAAGTACCAATTGGAAGATAATCACTTGAAATCTCAACAAATTTAAAATGTCGAAAAATTAAAATTTAAATTATTTGAATCGTCAAAAAAGCTAGATAAAAATCCAAACAATAAAAAAATACAAAAATACTCCAAAATGCAACTAGTCAAGCACAGCCGAGTCCATTCTCGTTTCTCCAATCATGTGCTGGCGACCAGATCACGTGATACCAAAAAATGTGGAAGATAACCATAATCATCGACCTTTTAAAAATCCCTATCATCATCAAACTCATCTTCGTCCTCATTTTCAGACGAAATTCTTGCTCGGGTCTTCCACTATGGACAGCCTGAGTGGGGGATGAATAAATTATGCAAATTAATAAGTGGGTACATGGACTATGCATTACGTTATTATAACATTTATATCAGTTGTGTGCATTACGTGTGGACTTTTAGAAGATGTGCTGGATTAATGGAAATAATATACTGTTAATTAAGCTATTATTGTGCAGATGATCTGACGATGACGATGATTTCGCTTGTGAATTATACGAATGGTTATCACAAAGGATAACTTAACTGGTGAGAGAGGCAGAATTGGACAAACCACTGCACAATGCATGACTAACTACGTGCTGTGTTAACCTCAACTCTAATATTATAACTTTTACAAAGCACACCATAATAAAAAGTGTTAACATGTAATGTTAAAAAATAAAATAATTTAAAAATAAATAAAAATATTAAACAATAATAATAATATGTGATATAAAATAGTTAATGAAAAGTGCAGGTATTTGAATGAAAACTGAGTGAACACTTCAAGGGCTAACAGGAAAACATACCATTTGAAAAACTTTAATTTGTTTCCTCTGTATCGTCATTATTATCATCATAATCATCATCAAGTAAATATTTGATTAAAAATAATGATGCTCATATTAAAGAAGTGATTAATATATTCACTAACTTAATTATTTTTATCATTTATTAGCCCTCAAAAATGGACCAATAAGATCAGAGTCCGTTGATCGGTGAAATAAATCGGTCGACTATTTTAAATCAGGGAATCTAATTAATAATTCTTTAATTATTCATTGTGCTATTGGGACAAGTGAATCTTTTTAATCGTTTATCCAAGTTGTTAGAATGGTTTAATCTGCACTACACCACAACAGAATAATAATAATAATAATAATAATAATAATATAATAATAATAATAATAATAAGAATAATAATAATAATAATAATAATAATAATAATAATAATAATAATAATAATAATATAATAATAATAATAATAATAATAATAATAATAATAATAATAATACAACATTAATAATAGTAGTAATAATAATAATAATAATGTACAATATTATATTTATTGTTATTATATATTATATAATATATATATATAGTGTTATATATATATATAGTGTTATTATATTATTATAATAACAATAATAACGACAACAACAATAATAACAATATTAATAATAATAATATTAATAATAATAATATTAATAATAATAATAATCATCATCATCATTACCATCATCATCATCATCAAAATCATAACAATAATACGCTCGTGTAAACAGGTCTCGTAGCTGTTTCTTATATTCGGTATAAAATAGTTTCCAAAGTAAATTGAAGCATTTGTGCTTAAAATCGAACTAGTTTTGTTTGGAGGACATTTCCGGAAATTTTGACCATTTTGTTTAAATTTGAAAGTTAAATTTCAAAGAACCTTATTCTGAAAAATGCTTCTAAACTGAAAGACGGTGAAGCATCGAAAAGAGTCATTCTCAGTCAAGGCTTAGTTTTAGGAAGACAGAGAGGAAATCAAGGGCACCCCGTCATAACAGCCCGGCGACAGAATAGCCCCGACAAAACAGCCCCGTCAAAATAGCCCGGCGTCAAAATAGCTCAAGACAAAACAGCCCCGACAAAACCGCCCCGACAAAACAGCCCCGTCGAAACAGCCCGGCGTCAAAATAGCCCAGGACGGAAAAATCCCATCTAAATGGCCCCGTCAAAATAGCCCCGACAAAATAGCCCGGCGACAAAATAGCCCAGGACAAAACAACCCGGCGACAAAATAGCCCCGCGACAAAATAGCCCCGACAAAACAGCCCCGTCAAAACAGCCCTGTCACCAGGTCGGACTGGCTTAAAAAACCGGCCCGGGAAATTTTATTTAACTCCTAGTTTGATCAACTTAAACTTGAGAAACACTAGAGTCTAAAATTTCTATTCACTATTAACTATTATAACAGCTTTTTCATCGTTTCACTAGTCGATGCTAAAACATCAATGATTTCGTTGTTATTGATTCTTGGAAAAGAGTCTTTCTCACAAGACATCAGCATGAATGATCGTAGAATTGACTGGTTCAGAAAATTTCTTAATCTGCTCAAAACCTATTTCAATTTTGAAAACGACCTCTCAAAAAGCAACTAGTGATGAGGATAATGTCAACACAATTTGTAAGCCAGATACAAATTTGAATAAGCAAGACTATGCAAATTAAACTTCTGGAGAACAATAATAACAACAAACAATACTCAAAACGGTCAAAGCATTCAATCCACTAATTTCGAATTAAATTTTGATTCAGTTTCACAACATTTTTTAAAAATACTTTGACATGGAGCTATCATGGGGCTATTTTGACGGGGCTATTTTGTCGCGGGGCTATTTTGTCGCCGGGTTGTTTTGTCCTGGGCTATTTTGTCGCCGGGCTATTTTGTCGGGGCTATTTTGACAGGGCCATTTTGAAGGGGCTATTTTGTCTTGGGCTATTTTGACGCCGGGCTGTTTCGACGGGGCTGTTTTGTCGGGGCGGTTTTGTCGGGGCTGTTTTGTCTTGAGCTATTTTGACGCCGGGCTATTTTGACGGGGCTGTTTTGTCGGGGCTATTCTGTCGCCGGGCTGTTATGACGGGTCACCGAAATCAAGAAATTGTTACTTCAAAAACATAAGGAGGTCAAAGGGTGGAGCCCTCAAATGGTCAGTTCAAATTAGAAGACAACCAGGGTATTTCCATGCCATTACCCACAGGAGGAGGGAAGCCTAATTGCTCTTCGTCTATTCTGAAGAACAATGTCCTAATAGCATTTACTTAACTGAACGATGTTGGCAGTGAAATGACATGTATGGAACGATTACGTGACTGAAATGTTTTAGTTACGTAATATTAACTTCAGTTCAATGGTGATCCCGAGCCGTGATGGGGGACTTTAAAAAGGTCAAGTTGATGTTATTTTATTTGTACTGCTTGCTTTTGGTTTGTTTAGGTCGGGACAATAAATTTTGTGAAAAAAAAATCATCATCATCATCATCGCCACCATAATCATTATCATCATCACCTCGTCCTGCTTCTCCTTCTGCTAGCGTTGGACACATCAATTGTCACGAAGTCTGAACTCTTCGCCTCACTCTGAAAGCATCAAACGGGTTTAGTGATTGGTATCTGGTATCTAACTAGCATAAATTATGAATTTACAGTTCAATCACGGTTTCCAGAAGGAAAGTCTCACCTTAAACTCAATAATGTCCCTGTCCTCTTGCTCTCGTCTGATTTCTTCAGGTAAGAGATGGTCAAGCCAGTAAAGATCGCTCTGCGTAAATACATAATCCAACAGCTTCCTCACCGTCATCAGGGCTATCAGCTGTAAAGCGATAGGTCAGTGGTTAATTAATATACAAATGACAGGACTATTGAAAACTATTATTTTTTGATGATGTTGATGGCGACACAAAGTTCCACAAAGCAGCCAACCATAAGAGGAAAGGCGATCGAAGTGACTTTAATCTGTTTGACGATCCACATGAGGACAAAGCAGACCAGTTGAATGAGAGTGAATGCATGAACCCTGATAGTTTTGACGTGCCTCAGGAATATGTAATCAGGTTGGTACTTGACCGGCATGAAGAGTATGGTGATCCTCTCGATAAACTGAACCCCTGTCAGGGAGGTTATGCCCATGTAGAGGAAGACCCCGTATAAAACTGGCATCGGTATCAGCTTTTGAGAGGAAAGAATCAATGAACAAGCACGTATTGTAATAATGATTAAATTAAATTATATTATATTATTTTAAATTAAATTATATTAAATGGTTCAAGTGCTTAATTTTATTTACCCTCAACACCACTGTCAAAAGAGTCGAGAGACCAATCAGAAGATGTATGCAGAATCCTGTGACTCTCTGTTCCCTGTTGTCACGATATCATTCATTTACTCATCGATCAAGCCATTCATTCATACGTCCATTCGTTCGTCCGTCCGTACATTTCAAGTTGAAATTCTCACCTCACTCCAATCATCTGAGGTCTCTCCCCTGGAATAGAAACTTCCGACTCCATCATGAGGCTCCTCACGTGAGTGATGGAACGAACTGTTGCAGCAACAAACCAAGGAAGACCACAGAGCGAGCAAATCAGTATGAGGAAGGCCAATACGAAGAGGTCAAGATGATATCCATGACCTTTCTATGAAAATAGGGGAAGGAAGAAGAATATACAACAAAATTGAAAATATACAATCATTGATAAAATAAGAATTTTAAATTTATAAAATTTTTCCCAATGAATTTCATTCATTCACCGACTCCACAATTTCACAGCATTAAATAAAAATCTCATTTACCATTTATCAACGCTTTTTAACATAACACAGCATACGTTGTCAAACACTGAAAAAGTTAAACAATTCTTATAACCTTCAACCTATGTTCCTTTCTATTTATAATCACAGCTGTGATTTGCTGGTCGAGAAAAATCAAAATGGTCGCCAATACGGCAGGGACGAAAGCTAGTAAAATCAGCCACCAATATGTAACATTGATAGGATTGATGATCCAGGATCTAGCCAATTATAAAGTAGAAAGAAAATTATCTAACAAAACATGAATCAGTCTTTATCCTAATATTAAAATATCTTAAGACTTTTCTAATCTACTAGGAGTTTATTATTATTCCATAAAATAAGTATTTAAATTATCATTTTAGGGACCAACCTATCAGGTCTTGTTGTGACAAATTTGGCTGGCACATAAAGCTTGGGAGTGGCCAACCCAAAACATAATCTATTCCGGTAAAAGTAACGACAGCCAACAAAACGGCAAAATCAGAAAATGTCGACCTGACCTGTAATGAAGAACCAGCGTTGCTTAAAAGTTACGTTTAAATATCGAATAAATTAAAGAATTTTATCCCAAAAGATCAGCCAAACCTTCGATGGAAAAAGTCTGCTGTTCCTCATCGTCTTGAAGAACATAGCCATAGCGAATGTTCCGATAAAAAGAATGACGGAAAGGAGGAAAACGTCTGACACTGAATCGGTCACTGAACTGTAGTTGCAAGCAGGTCCGACCAAGGACCAGCCTTTGGCCATGCATTTGTCAAGCGTTATGCACTCCGTATCCACCAGTATGCGGTTCTGATAGGTTATGCAATTCTCGGGGAAGTTCAAGGAGCCGTTGATGCTGATTGAAGAATGGATGAAGTGATGGTTGTGATTCAGGGTGTTTAATCATTCAATGACATTTTACGTTACTTACTAGAATGAATCTTCTTCATTCACGAGCAAAGTGGATTCGTTGAGAGACGATAAATTCCCTGAAGTTTAAATTTTATTTTTGGGAAGGATTTGATTATCATCAGATGTTATTTTAATAATAGCAATAGTCCTCGACAGAATTATATTTGTCATTTGTCCATTCTACATATATTCTAGGAGGTTCTAGTCACAGATATTCCACAATGCAGGCATTTAATAACCAAATGATGATGCTTGAACTTGACTTATTAAACGATTTACGCTTAACATATTTCATGAATATGAATTATGCTACATTAATGTACTCATTTTTATAGTGTTCATTGAAATGTCACAAACCAATCGGATATTCTTCAATATTATTTGATGGCTCGCAGAAACAGCGAAATCCCGGTTCTTCTCTGACGACACCGGTATGGATAGGATACTTGATATAGATTTCGAATATCTTGGTGAAGGCCTCGTAAATGAAAATGACGGATATGAGGATAGCAAAACTTTCTTCGGTGAAGCGTGTGATATAGCGGACCAGGAAGCTGAGGTCAAAAGCCACCATGATGAGTAGCACCAAGGCCACCCACGCTCCTATCCAGAACCGAAAAGACATGAAGTCTAACTGGTTTTCTCTGGTTAGTAAATTATCAATTATTAGTAATTGCAAATAATTTTTTTACAACGTGGAATAATTGATTCAATAAGACACAAACTTGCACAGGTGGTAAAGAATAGACTCAAAAATCAGAAGAGGTCCCGTGGCACCGACAATCGTTAGGGGTTGTCCGGCGAAGAGAGCATATATAGTACCACAAATCGCCCCAGATAACAGGGTTTCCATTGTTCCCTTAATAAAAATAAGCAGTACTACTTCACTAAAAAATAACAAATACTACTAACTAAGACTTCATTCAAAATAATAAATCATTATATTTCAGATCACAACGCCAAATATTCTGACCATGTATCCATCGGTTTTTTGTCCCATAAGACCTCCGAAAGTGACGATTGGAGTGATACAGGCAAAGAAGAGAAATACCGTTGAAGCCAACGACTGAAGTGCCAAGGCATCGGTTATATCCGAAGCAAAATGTCTGTACCTTTTTTTAATATCCTGAATGAGTCCTCCACAAAATCTGACGAGCAAATTAATATTTTTTTTTTATAATCACAAGAGAGATCATAAAATAAAACAATGACCGGAGTAACTTACTTTCCGGTCCTCTGAAGGGTAGGGTCATCAGTTGCGCCCTCTTCTTGTTGAGGGGCTTCAGGACCAGATGGAAGTCTCTTTAATTGATCTAGTCTACTGTGGATCTTGTCCTGCAACAAGTTATTTAGCTATCAATTTGTGGACTAAATATGATCAAATGTGACAGTAGCTCGGTAGAGAAACAAACACTTATTATCAAAAACAATCGAGTTGCAGATCGTACCATTGATACGGTCTGTTTGGGGGGGTCCAGCCTGGTGGATGGTTCCCAAATACTCGGTGGTAGAACTGTGACATCATCCATGAATTCATCGATGCCATTCAAAACATCCTCCCTTGTTTTGGCTCTGTAAGCCACCTCAATGAAAACCTGATCGAATTAAAAAGTTCTTAATTATAATTATAAAATAACATTCAAACTTGAATTTTGTAATCACTTTTGTAGAATATTGTAATGTATTTACAGAAATAATGTCAGAAATATAATTTTTACAGGTGACGTTTAATAGACAGACCCTATCACTCAGCAGGGTACCCATGGTCCTTCCCATCTCCTGAAACTCCCAGATGTTGGAATTCTTCATGGATCCCAGCAACAGGAATATAAAGCGATTGGGTACATCGATTTCAGTTAAATCTCCCATGACAGTGGCGTTCTTGAGACGGCAGAAGATGCCCACAGTCTCCGTCAGATAGTCTACTTGGCCAACCATGATGCTGGCAGATTCACAACCCTCTGGCAACTTCTTCTTCAAGTGCTTGTTTGGCTGAAGTCGGTTAAATCAATTTCAGATAATAGAAGTTCGGTAGAGTATTGAACATTGTTTGTTTTTACGATTTTATCATAAAGCAGAAAATGTATTTCAATTTTGTGTGGAATTTTGAAATTGGAGATTTTGATTAAGACGAACTTACATCCAACAACTCCATTAATCAAGCCTTAAAATTGGTGCAAATACCCGAAACATTTACTTAACCGACCTTGTAGGGTTCCAAGTTGTCAGGGGTCGCCCCAGCAGGATAGCTGTTGTAGATCATGGCAATGTCTCTTCCGTCACCACTCCTTCTCCTGAGAAAAGCCTTCCTCTTCTTATCCTCTTGTTCGTTTTTCTTTTTCTTTTTGACGAGGTTTTCTCCTAAAAATTTGCAACAGCTTTTGATTTTATAAGAATTCTCAAGTTGATCGGAAATCTGGCTAAACTATGACTCGGTCATGAGTTCAATTACTTGGTTATTAGGACATCACCAGATTTTATTAAAGGACGCTAACAACAACGTACATTTACGTACAACACTGCGAAATTAATGCAGGATAAAACATATAAACGTCCAAACCATCCTCCGAGAAGAGAGGTCTTCCTTCCCTGTCGAACTGCTTGATGGTAGTCGACGATGACTTTCCTGCTGCCTTCCTGTGCTGATGTTTGTGCGGGAGAATGATCGTGTTCCTGATGAGCGAGGGCAGATTTCCTGCACTAAATTTCTCCTCATTCTGTAACACCTCCATCAGTGCGTCTGGTGATATCATTTAAAATATTTTTTAATCGCTAATGGTATTCATTTCCATTTCTGATTTATTTCACAAATCTTTTTGTAAACCAATAACTTTCCTGTTCAGGAAATAATGCACGTTATTTTAGTACAGTTAGTGAGTACGAATTATTATTTTTATTGTCTTCTTTCACCTGCAATGGGATATTCGCTGGCGACCTGTGTATCGACATCAAGGGCTACAATGCACATGCTGTGTGATACGAATTTCCTTAACTCGAGCAGTGAGTGCATCTGAGTGGTTGGAATGTGAGGTTTCGACCATCTTTCTCCGACTTCAACAGTTTCCTCGTATTTCAACCATCTGATTTACCAATTTAGAAAAATCATTTCGATTTAATTAGGAATAATGTGAAACGAACAGCTGTTACTGGCTGATATTATTAATACATTAAGCAAAGTAATTGTTGTTTGATATTCAAAATGAAATGAAAGTACACACTAGCCTTTTACGATAAGCTTTTAAGTTTGTTTACTTTATTTTACTTTAATTCATTAATTATTATGCTTTATTCGGTGATACATATGAGATCAAATGAGATAATTTAACCGCATTAGTTTAACGAAACTCATTTGCAGCACGATATTAAATACAGAAAACGACAATTAATTTTATTAAATTATTTATGCGGCAACAAAATCATCAAAAGATCATATTTTCTCAGGCAGAGTAAATTTGAGACTCTCAGTTGAAAGGTCGACAGTTGAACTTTGACTTAACTTGAGATGCATAGTAATTCAAAAACGTTATTATGTTTATAGTAACTCTCTCTGCTTATTATTAAATAACAATTTTACTAAATATTTTGTTACTTCATCAAGCACTAATTGTGCAAAGTATTCTTGATATTAAACATTCCTTAAACATCGATTTAAATGATGTTTGAACAAATTAAATATAAAACCTGTTAAAATCTATTTTTAATTTTACCTGGCAGTTTCCTTCCATCCCTGTTTTTTTTCTGGAAATCGCGCCAAAACATCCATTTGAATGAACAGATAATGAACATTCAAGTCCACTTTCTCCATGTCTGACAGCAATCGTCTCACCTGGATTACAAAGTGTTATTGATGTTGACAATAATAAGGAAGTCGTTAATAATGATTTAACCTAATAATAAAAAAAATAATAATGATAATAATAATAATAATAATAATAATAAAAATAATAATAGTAATAATAATAATAATAATAATAATAATAACAATAATAATAATAATATAGTCATAATTCAGCTAACTATTCGATGAAACATGCGTTTCACTGTGCATACTCATAACCCGATAGCATCAATAATAAATATAAATAGAACTATAAACATTTATTCAAGTAATGTTACAAACTGTATAAACAAACATTAATACTAAAAGATTCAATGTTAACTAATACTTATTGTTCAACCGTTGAATCGACTTAAATAATGGTACAATGACGACTTTATTTACTGTGGTTTTCAAAACCTAACCTAACCACACCTAAAAATAGCATCCATTAGATTAATTGATCACTCACGAAATCAAACTTATCAGGTTACATGTACTGTGCAACCTTGCACTTGATAAAGCTTGCAAATATATTCTTTGAATAATTTTGTTTTTATTTCTGTACATACTAATTAAAATGTGTTAATTAGGCTCAGTCTGACAGCGGAAGAGTGCGTTTCTTTAAGGCTGACCATTGAGTTATTTTATTTCGTTGTCTTTTTCTGTTGGTTTTGGTTTATTTTTCTGCTTAGTTACAAAAATAAAATTTTTAAAAAATGTTCAAATTATAATTGTACTTCATTTATACAGTGCCATATGCACAGCGTATGCAGATCATACCATGAGACATAATAAGGGTTGAGAGTTTTGTGATCTGTTTTCAAGGCTGAATTGTTTAAATCTTTGTAATAACACCCCGTAGCCATGGCTAAGTAGATACGTAATGTTCACATATTTTGTTACCAAAGTTAGGTACATTTAATCAGAAGAATAGTTTTATATCTCGCGTTTTCGTGGCTACCTAAGGAATCATGCGATGAACTTAAATGATCTTTTTGAGAGTTCAAAGTTCATTGAAACACTGACCTGAGCTGCAGCATTAATGGGATCAAACTCATCCATATTCATGTTGTTATTGTCATCACCAACTGTGATGGCCACGTTCTGTGGTTTTCTGGACATCTTTGAGGTTTTCTTGATCTGAGAAAGTTTGATTATCAACTCAAAGGCATTGTAAATATAAAGGCATTTAATTTAATTTAATTTAAGTTGATCATATTTTACTAAAATGCTTAGTTCAAAACGAAATACCGCCTTTCAAACGACTAACTGATGAGAAGTAGAGAAAAATTATTAAGAACAGGCAAAGTTTAAGCGGTTTGCAATTAAAAATGCAATAGTTTATTTTTATTTTTTAAGGCGTGAAAATGTTTATTTGAGGTTTTGCTCCAAAATGAAACAGTCAAGAACGTCAAAAGCATAAAAATGTTAAACATAAAAAGAAATAGCTGTTGTGTCAAAGCCTACCGAATAACTGAAATATCTGAATAAGTAGTAAAAGAAAATATTAAAATAAAAATTGAAGCATAAAATAAAAAATATTAAAATAAAAATTGAAGCATAAAATTCTTTTGAAGATGACCGATGACTTCATCCTGATTGAACTGGTTTTTCTTTAACAGAATTTTAATGGCGCGCATAAGATTGCGACGAGATTACATTGGTTCAAAGAGTTTTATCGGATTCTTATGAATTTCGTTCTGTTGTTTTTTGTCGCTTTGAGTTTTTCTTTCTCGAATGAGTCGAAGTTTTGATGGTCTAATTCTTGTGAAGTACTTGTGAGGCACCTGCGAACTCTCGACTACCTCTGCTGAGGTAAACAGCATTGTTGAATATCTTGGGTGGTCGTGTTGCATCATTTTGGAAGCATACTATTTGACTGCCTCTTGTTTAAATTGGTGGGGGGAGGGGGGACATTTTGAAGTTAATTTCCTTCGTTCGTTCATCAATTGACAATCAAATTGCAAAGTTTTACAATATTTAAAGCTTCATCAAAATGCCTCTCGAAATTCAGAGTTTTTGAGTCTGTCAATGAGGATAATTTACTGCTCAAAAACAATAAATGGGCGATTTGCTTAATCGTTTCTGATTGTCAAACATCAGTAACAAAATGCTGAATAGCTGATTGATGGATTGTTTCAATTAAAAAAAACGATCGGTTTATAAATAATGATGGTACTAATTTTTAATAATAATAAATTAGACATTTTGTCAAATAAGCATTATATACAAGTTAGTCATTTCGAAAATTTAAATATGTAATAGTTTCATGGTAACTGTGCTACCATAGCTACCTCTCGACTCTACTAATCAGATTTTATGGCAGCAGATAAAAGCAATAAATACATTGAATTTCTTTTCAAATTTCAATAAACTCCACCATTCTTTTAGAAGACAATTTGTGTTTATATCAGAGATTCTGATTGAAGTTTGGCACATCAATGAAGAAACTAAATAATTAATAAACGATTGAATAACTTGAACTAAAAGAAGTCGAAATCATTTCAAAATGATCGGCTGCTTTATTCCATTGAAATTGTGGTTTTTAATGCAATAACAATAATAATAAGACAACTACTTTTATGCTGGTCTAAAAAATAAACGCAAGATAAAATAAATGGAAGCCAGAACAAGTCAAAAGTGACTTGGATGGAAAAACCATTTTCGCGTTCACACGATATTTGATTAAATAATGTTTTAAATGTGCAATTCAAACATTTTACACATCTTGACTTAAGGTTTTAAAAATCTTTTGATTAAAAATTATTAATTCAAAATTGATAATACTTTCATCCAATTCATTCTATAACCTTGACCTTTCATCCGTGAGATCACGGAAGTCGTGAGGAAGTGCCGAGGAAGTGTTGAAACAAATCGATTGTCTAACAAATTGCGCAGCTTCAATTTCTCGAAAAATATTGAATTTCTTTTTAAATACGAAATGTCAATGTTTAATCTTCACTCAAAGGCGGTAAAAAGCACTTGCGGTCTTTAAATGTAATCAAAGCGTCCAAAGATTGACAACAGCCACATGTCATCATCACCGTCATCATCGTCAATATTTCTGTTTTCATCATCATCATTGTAAGAACATTTTTATTTTCATGACCATCATCATCAACATCGTTGTACTCATCAGCATCATTACCAGCATACGAGGCTGGTTTGCATGTTGGACATTAGTCCTAACGTTGTATCGCAGATTTTTTGGAATGTGAGAAGTTTATGGAGCGCAACTGAATAATAGTTTGAATAAAAGTAGCCGGGAGGAGGAGTTAAGCAGAGGAGCTTAATGAATAATGAATAATGAATTAATGAGGAGATAATGAGGCAGGTTCAATCGACAATGGAGTCCTAAATGCCGCATAATGAGCCGTGAATTCGTAAAACTAACCGACCGTGTTATTTGTCTCTGGTGTTCAACGAAATGTTTTAATTAATTAAAAATTCGTTTTCTATTATTATTATTATTATTATTATTATTATTATTATTATATTATTATTATTATTATTAATTATTATTATTATTATTATTATTATTATTATTATTATTATTATTATATTATTATTATTAATTATTATTATTATTATTATTATTATTATTATTATTATTATTATTATTATTATTATTATTATTATTATTATTATTATTATTATTATTATTATTATTATTATTATTATTATTATTATTATTGTTGTTGTTGCTATTATTATTATTATTTATTATTATTATTATATTATTATTATTATTATATTATTATTATTATTATTATTATTATTATTATTATATTATTATTATTATTATTATTATTATTATTATTATTGTTGTTGTTGTTGCTATTGTTTCTATTGAAATAACCCGGGGGTCCGCAAATAAGTAAGTTAACTAATAAGTTTATTAGAGCAGGTATTCAGTTAACGGAACTGAATAATAGAAGTTAAGCGTTTAAGGAATTGAGGTACTTAAGGATGCAAATGGTTATTTGGGCTTCTAAGTTGACTTGATTCTCGTTGTTTGTCAGGTGATTATCGAGAATGCTTTTCTGTAGCAAAAATATATCCCACGTGCCCGGAAAAGATGCCAAATATAATTAAGTACAAATTTAATTATATTAGCAATATAAACTTAATTAATTTCCAAAAATCTAAGTTTACAACATTACACCCTCCTTAAATCTGTTCGTCCCGAACAGACTGCTGCTCCCCGTGGTACTTCGCCAGTCGGCGAATGTGTGCCAGCTTCATTTTTACTCTCGGGACACAATCTCTAACATGGTGCCCATGTATCACCATTGTTTCAATGCGAGCCCGTCCTCTTCTGGTATCTCTACTAAAACGCTTACTGAAAAAGATCAGCAAAACAACCAACAGCACTAAATGCTCGCCTCGAGTCTCCGACGACCTCCGAAGGCCAGAAAGCCCGCCTTGGCTGAGAACTCCACAAATGAACTCCTCAGACATTGATCCAACCTTACGAACCACGTACTCAGGACCGCCGAGTACTTCACCGCCAACATCTCCACTCTCAGTTACAATGACATCCGCAGCTCCAACCTCCACGATATCCACAGCTGAATCGAATTCGGAAACTCCCAACTCAAATCGATCGCTACTGTTTTCTAGGTCCAATCCCTCCACTGATTCCTCAACGCGAGGAGGCTCCACTCTGGCCTCTACCAAAGTCCCTCCTTCAATTATTTTCTCGGTTTTCTCCACAACCGACACCAACGAGGCAATCGTGCACGGAACTGGCTCATTGGGCACTGGCGCGACATCTTTGGGGTTTGCAAAACTCTCCCTCAGCTCACCGTTGTCCTCATTCTCAACATTTATTGGGAGCTCCACTATTGGACTGTCCCCGTCAACCACCAAACTAGCCTCACTCACCTCAGCAAAGGTCTCCTCAGCACCGTTCTCCTCACCCAGCTCTTCCCTCAGCTCCATTCCCGATTCCTCACTCCATGGAAGAAACACTTCGCTTTCCAAAGTTCTTCCATCTACAATTTCCTCGGTCTCCTTCTCAACCGAAACCAGTGTGGCAATCGGGTACACTGCTGAGGCCCCAGCTGGCATGATGTTTATGGTGCTTGATGGAGTCTCCTCCGGTTGGTAGCTAGTAGAGGCCTTGTTGGAGAAAACCTCAGTTACTTTTTCCATCTTTTCTTCAAAGCTTTGCATCATTTTATTTATATTTCCCATCGCCCATTTCAGACCCGGATCAACAAACATATAAGCTTCTGGATCCTCACCCTGGTCTACTATCCACGACAGCAGGCGATCCTGCAATTCTTCCCTGGAGCCTTTCGAATCCATTTGCCTCAACTTAAGCTCACGTCTCATTCCAGCAAAAGTTAAATCTTCTAAGACCTTGCTCATGACTTACTTTTTGGGATCCCACTCCTGACACCAATGAAATAACCCGGGGGTCCGCAAATAAGTAAGTTAACTAATAAGTTTATTAGAGCAGGTATTCAGTTAACGGAACTGAATAATAGAAGTTAAGCGTTTAAGGAATTGAGGTACTTAAGGATGCAAATGGTTATTTGGGCTTCTAAGTTGACTTGATTCTCGTTGTTTGTCAGGTGATTATCGAGAATGCTTTTCTGTAGCAAAAATATATCCCACGTGCCCGGAAAAGATGCCAAATATAATTAAGTACAAATTTAATTATATTAGCAATATAAACTTAATTAATTTCCAAAAATCTAAGTTTACAACACTATTATTGTTGTTATTGTTGTAATTGGCAGCAAATCAGAGTATAGAGTTAAAAAGTGACTCTAAGTGATGGTTATCTCAAGTGGAATGTTCTTCTCTTCAATTCTCAACTTTCAGTGGCTGTTCAATTGATTACCAAATGATTTCATTCTCAAATCTTTTGCATCGAAATCCTTTCCTGCGAACACGTCTTGATGCAAGCATTTTGTTTTCCAAAAATTAGCAATAATTAATAGGAATTATTAAAAAACTACGCTATTTATGAGGCTTTTGAGGCTGCAATTTGTACACCTGCGAACGATGTTCTTTGAAAGAATAGGATTTTATGAATTCGTGCGCATCATGAACATTGCTTCAGTTAAAAATGATTTTTAAATAATGTTTAAAATGTTTTATAAATAGTTTGTTAATATTAAATATATTAAATTCTAAATACTGGCTCGTTCACGTTAACATTTTCCAACTTCGTTAATCGGTTTGTCACATGTGATAAAGCAGTGAGAATTTCCAAAAACCAGATAATTTTTAATTCACTGTTTGAGCGGCAATAAAAAACTGTTGTCGTCTGCAAACGTTTGCATCGAATGACTCCCATGAAAATGCTCTTTTAAAAATACGCGTCTAACTACTACATTGTACATTTAACAAATATTGGTGACAATTTTAGTAAGTAAAAAATGTATTATTAATTAATTAATTAATTAAAAAATAAAACAAAACAATTACAATAAAAAAATTGTTTAATAATAAAATATTACAACAAACTATCATAAAAATCTCTTCAGACTTATAATTTTCTTAACAATTCAAAATTCAGTTTCGAATCGTCCGTTGCAATCGATTGAGTTCTCAAATTTATGCCGACATATATTTATATATAATTTTGTGTGGCCCAGTCACTCTTGTAATCCCAGTAAAACTGTAAGACTTGGAAAATAATAAACTCATTGTTAAGCAATTCCAGATAAACTTGCTCTGAAGCGCGTTCAGTGCAAGCAAACATGGGAATTGAATTCTCGGATATAAAACGAAATGTTATCGTATAGAAATTGTAAATACTTAACTTAGCTTAAATACTTAACTTAACTTAGAAAACTTAAGAAGATTTAAGCACTTCAAAACATTTTCTTGGCTTTAGAAAAACGGCTCTTGAATAAAGATTGCAATTTTAAATTTAAATTTAAAAAAGCGCATATTGAATAGTGACATTCTCATTTTTGCAATGTTTTAATAACGGATCTTCCCCTCTTGAATGAAAGCAGGTCTTGAATTAGCTGAGAAGTAAAGTTTGATTTTTAGTCGAATATTTTCCTGGTTACTAACTATAACTGATATGAATCATTACAATGTATTCTAGCGATAACTGATGTGAATCATTACAATGCATTACAGCAATAACTGATATGAATATTTTACTTTTAACTAGTACGTTATTTTTTAACACATCATTAAGCTATTATTAATTTTTAATATTAGCATGATGTACTGCTAAGAATGCTAATTAAAATTAAACGAAAAGCAATTAAATTTTTAAGAGGTGAATCAGCTGTACCAAGTTGTGAGATTTTATTTCAAAGTTTGCTAATTTATTTTTGTAGCTATGAATATATACTTGCATTATTAAAATATATTATCATCACAAAAATTATATAATATGCGTAGCTTATAATACTATTCTCGTAGCCTATTACCATTAATACATAACAACAACTGTATAGGTAATACGTTAACATTAGCATATCATACACATTAACGAACCAAACAACAACAAAAGTAAGAGCATTGGGTGATTGAGCAGTTTGGATTCGGCCCATAAAAACACACTCGAGAATTTAAATTTGGATTCACTTTTTACAGGAGACGTTGTTTCATCCTCTCCGACATAAAAAAAAAAGAACAAAACATTAGAAACCATGTTTGCATTAAAAACAGCCACTGATTTTCGAAACCTGGAAGGAATTTGTGAAATTTCTCTTCGACAGGAGAAGCACTTTTAAAAAAACAAAACACCAAGTCAGCACCAGTTTAACTCGATTGGCTTCATCATTTACCATTCATCGTTGGTCTTTGATCTCATTCCAAGTGTTTGCCATCTACCGATAATGTTGGCTGGACATTTAGCAGACTGATCGGTTCAGAGGTGCAATTAGAAAGACAATCAACTAATCTTATCAGATCTTCTGATGGCTCTCCAAGCCATTTACAACTCACAAGTATCGAAAATACGAGGACCAGTTAACATGTCCTTAAAGGATATTTTATCTTAAAACAGAAAATTGAAAAAATATTTCATGCCAATATTTTTCATTTGTTACTCAATTACTAAAATTGAAACAGTTTTAAGCATGTAATTTTTAAAGATATTATAAAAGACCTTATCGGCGACAATTTGTATAATACTCTAAACACTGTACTTATGATGTGCTTAAATCAAAATTTACAGCGGACAAGCAAATTCACAATTTTCCAGGCACTTAGAACAAGCACGTGCTCTTAGATGATGACTAATTCATATTTGTAATAATCAATTAATAATTAAATATAGCTGATGACTAATTCATATTTGTAATAATCAATTAATAATTAAATATAGCTGATGACTAATTCATATTTGTAATAATCAATTAATGATTAAATATAGCTGATGACTAATTCATATTTTTAATAATCAATTAATAATTAAATATAGCTGATGACTAATTCATATTTGTAATAATCAATTAATAATTAAATATAGCTGATGACTAATTCATATTTATGATAATCAAATAATATTTAAATATTAAAGAAACTCCTTATGGACGCCAATTGAGTTGTTGAATGCAGATGAAAACAAAAGTTAAAATGAATGAAGACAGACTTAAAATGCTCATCGTGGAGTATTTATTATAACTATAGCATAAAAATATATAATAACTATGATATTTTAACAACTAATTTTTTAATAATTTATTATTAATTAATCAATATTAACTGGAATTTCATTCATGTCCGTTTTAATACTTATTAACGAATGTTTTTGATATTGAAATTATTATTATTATACATTTTAATCGACCTTTTCTCCTAATTTCTTAATTAATAGATTTATAAATTACTTGTAAAGCAAATGCGAGGAACTGAGAAAGACAAAATCAAGCGGGTCGCGATTACGCTCGTATGAACAACAAAAATATAAATAACACTTCGTTGCTCGTATGCTCTGTTTTTGACGGCCTGAATAACAGAACATAGTCCATCATAACAAGCATATTGCCTAACTACACCATCGCACAAATTGTCGATGGAAACTTAAAAATGTTGCAAGCTGTCCGGGATGAAATCATTATTAAGTTCGGATTTCCATCTGAATCTACCTCGACTTGTCATTCCCTGGAAAATTCAAAGGGTGACGGAACTGCTGGTTGAGAATTTCGATCCGATTTAAATGCATTATTATTTTCGTTTGCCGCCAAGTTTTTAAATGCGAAAGATTGAAAGATGGCGACAAAGATTCCTGGAATCATGATTTTTCAACATAATTGTATAAAAGCAAATTAAATAAAATAAAATTGGTTTGGGATGAATGAGATCATTAAAAACTTTAGCAAAATATTCTCACTTTGCTCCAAGAGATTCTTTCACTTCTGTAGGAATGCTTTGTACTTGAATTTTCAAAGTTCAATGATGTCAAACAATACAGCTAAAATAAAAGCATATTCACTTATTTCAGATAAACTTTTATTTTGCCCAAAAATTCAAACAAAATTTGCCCTTAAAAGAGGGGAAATGTTAGAATTTTTGGCGAAATCTTTTCAGCTCGTCTTTTATAAGGTTATTTGGGAATGCCCACAGACTTAGGAAATTATCGCGTACGTGAACAAACACAAATCATAAACGTAATCACAAATCATAGAACCATTTTCATTGAATAAATAAATAAAATATCTATTAACTCGTATGATTAATTATATAATGAACAATCTAACATAAATTTAACACATGCTTAGGCATTACCGATTGACTTATCAGAATGCAGATCACATACACAATGAAGGTACGTTAATTGAAATTAGATCACATGCTTAAATACTAATGAATCACGTACATCGACATCGACGTTAGTGATCTTCACACGTGCATAACAACTTCACGCACGCCAAGCAGAAACATCAAATGCCTAATCGTTGTCCTTCGCATCCACCTCTTCCAATATCGGGTGCCGCTCGTAATAAAACTTCTTAAACGTATCAATTACCGGCTGTTTATTTACCTGCCTGTATATCTATCTCATCTCTCAACTGGCTGAATTACTTTTGGCCTTTCTAAACAGTTTCTTATGAGAGGTCCAAAAGTTATAAACTCGAGTTGATTTCATTCGTGATCTTCTTCTTGTTGGTGTCGTTGCAGATTTTGAGAATAAACATATTTGTTATTTACAAACTTAATTAATATTTTAGTTAAAACTATCAACCTCAAAAATATTATATCAGTTATTAGTATTGTTTATAAATTTACTTCATGACAAATGGGTTTTAAAAAATCAATTCGTCCGAAATCTAAGCGAAGTTTTTCAAGGTCAGGTCAACTATAACAAATTGGTCATTGGACGCAAATACGTCCATCGCTAGTTCGAGTCGTTCTGAAGGCAAAAATCTAGGTTACTTTCGGCAGAATTTCTGGTACTAAAAACTAGGATTTATCCCGAAATAAAGATGGGAACTTGAAATCCTTCAGCAAACTTGGTTCTTGAATAAGGAGACATTTTATCAGATATGTCTCGTCCCATGGGATAACAAGATAAATATGGAACATCTTCGAGACGCCGACAATTTCCTAATTCTTAGAATCGAACCATCGAAATGATCATTTTTTTCTATGTTCACATGGGTGCGTTTTGTTTTCAAGCGAATTTGCAGAAAGCCATAGCAGTTGCATTAACCGTTTATCTAGGCTTAAGTCTTAATACAATTATGACTAATGACTATGACTTAATGACTACAATTATGTCAAAATTCTTTGTATCTTTCTAGAAGAAGTAATTCTAATTAGCTGGCTAGAGGACTTAAAAAGAAGCCTTAAGAACAATTGCCAAGAAGACAAAGATAAGTTATTTGTTCAGAAAAACATCAATGAATTTGGCGTAAAATTAATGGTTGCAACATGTTATCATGCAAATAATTTTATTAGAAAGCCAAACATTTTTAATGTAAGAAAATTTCCTCTTTGCAATCAAATTAATTTCAGAGCCTGTAATTGTTTCGTATATTCGTATAATTAAATTCCAATTTGCTACTTTTGCGGCCTCATGCACTTCTCGAAGGTCCTGTTTGTTTCCCCATAGTGGATCGAACGCGGTATCTCATCAACGATAATTTAAAATGAATGAGCAGAAATTACGAGTAATTGTACAAGCAATACTTTGTGATTTCTGAGAGGAAATGGAATTAAACATTTTCATAAAATCATTTAAACTGCCCAAAAGAATTTTTTTTATTAACCAACAAATATTTGTTATTTAACTCATACAATGATATCTTTTTTTTTTGCCATCGAACCATTCTTCAAAGTTAATTATAATATGGATGCTAAAATGAAAAATATTGAATTTTAATAATTTAGTAATTAGGACTTAATAATCATTCTCAGATTATTCATAGTTCCACAAAAAGTCAACAAGATTTAAAACAATACACACAAAGAAAAAATCTTCAGCATTTTCAAAATCCAAATATTCAAGATCATCTTTCAATTTCTTAAGAAGTGATGCAATTTTCGAGGCCAGTGTTTTGTTCGAACCATTCCTAACGTAATCTTCGATGACTCCAGAAAACTCCAAGAACTGCACAATAATTTATCATTAATAAATAGTGAAATAAGCCACTGCATTCGGTATAAATTTAGAAAAAAATTCAAGCTAACCCAATAATCCGGCTCACTAAATTTTACCACTCGGAGCTGTCACAAAAATGTTTAAAAAATCTTTTATGTTTATAAATGCATAAAAATTAAATGTTTACAAATGATATTCTTTCAAATCACGATTATTGCATTTCTTAACAATTGCTAATTTTAATTAACTAACGAATTGGTGCTGCTTCTCCATGTAAGGACGATAACCCTAAAATCCAATAATTATTATTCAATAATGATTGCAAAGACAACATTTATTGTTATGTACTAGAATAATAACTAGATAATATCTTGAAAAAGAATAAAACAAATTATGACTTTTTTCTGAAAAGCTTCCCTTGCACTGTACAATATGAAGAAAACTTTTCTAAAAAAGTGAATATTTTCCTATTATTACACATTCATTTTCTATTATCATCATCATCATCATCATCATCACTACAGTTATCGTCATCAAAAGTGAGACAAATTCCATCCATTACTAACAACTTGAGTTCGGAGTCGCATATCGCAGACAATCTTGGAAGAAATTCTCTTCTGAAATAATTTGAAATATTTAATTGCCTTATATTTTTGATTGAATTGGTTCGATTACGCTAGAAAAAATCACACATCATAATATACTTGTGACAACATGCAATGACAGAATTACCTGAATTCCTGGTGATACATGTATTCATAAAACACATCAAAGATGATCTGTAAAAAATAATCATAAATATAAAATAACATGTCGAATAACAATCTTCAACTGATGACGAAGACGATTATTTTTAATAATTTCGATTGAGAGATATAACATTTATATCCATGTTAAGTAATATGTCTACCGCGATTTAAGTCACGTACTTTACCAGCTCGTGACAAATTTCGAATAGTGTTAGCGATTACGTAGTTGTTGATAAATAATATCACAGATAATTAATAAAGAAAAAACTGCTATCGATAGTTATTAAAAAATGAAACTCACACTGCGAACTCTCTGCATATGTTCAGAAGGAAAATCACGGAATTTAAGTAGATCAATGGCCCAAAATGGATCGGCTGAGAAGTGGTTCTTAGAAAAATATTCACCATTATCCAACAGAAATTCAATTGTGGGCTGGGAGAACTTGGCGTACACCTAATAAGTAGACATTTAGTAAATAAAGTTTAAATAATATCTAATATATAATTTGAAAGTGTTAAATGTGTTAAAACCGGTTGTGGCAATAAATATTTAAAACAATCGAAACATTATTGCAAAATCTCGTCGCGTTAATTTGTTCGGCACTCGAATGCACGCAATAATTACTAAATTTTAAAATCCCACCTGATCTGCGAGAGCTTTAACTTCAAGTTCTGATTCCATGGAAACTCCATACATTCCCAGTTTTTTAAATTTTTTGAATGGAGAATTGATGAGTAATTCCAGGTCCTTACTTTAAACACAAAAATTGTAGAATTTGTTGAAATATCTATTAGAATTAAAATCACATTTATGTAATTAAATTACTTACCTATCGATCTCAGACAAAGAAATATTCACATGTTCCAGGTTAATTAATTCCTTGAGCATGTTGTAGAGCACTGGTTCATCAAACAACAGATTCATGTGGCTCAAATTTAGTGTCTTTAAACAGGTCAACGAGCCCAATTCTTTAATTACACTCTTTCCAGCTTCGCGAGATGAGAAACAACATTTTGAAAGGGATAAACTTTCGAGATTTACGAGACATTTCAGAGAATTTATCACAGATAAATCAATTAATTCGTTTTCTATCTTCACTTCCTCCAAAACATCCGTTTTATGTTCTAAATCTAATGTCATGGAATCCTTATGTCCTCTTCTTCCAAACGCATTCAAATTTCTTCTCAATGTTAGTCTTCGAAGTTTCGGAAATCTTTTGTTGGAAAACTTTGTTATGAACCTTAAGAGAAGTTAAATTGATTTTTAATTGAACAACAAATTTAATACGACTTGAAATGAAAAACCAATGAACCAACCCTTTGCTGTACGAAAGCTCCAAAGATAATAACTCTGACCCTAATGCATTTACATGTTGAATTACGTTGTCATCAACATTGAAAACGTATAAACACAAAGTTTCCACAGGGTATTTTGTCCTTTCCATTGACTCCAACGCTTTCTCTTTATGGTGGATTAGTGACACATCAATGTTTTTCCATTCTAAAATATCTCGGTACAAGAAGCACTTTTCTAGGTCACAAGATGGAATAACAAAACCAATTTCTTTTTGCTTTGAGAGGATATCTTCAAATATGTGTGATTTAAGACGAAATGAAGACTTTTTTGAAAAACCTAACAGTAAAAAAATAAGTCAGTTAATGTCAAATATTTCTTGCTCAAATATTAGTATTATAATCAGGTTTAACAAATTTTTGTATTAAATTGTCATTTATAACTTAATAGTTAATGTAATTGATAGGAGCCAGTTTTTCTAATATTATTGTACAAATTTCAGTAATCTGAATAATGTTTTTGTAAAGGCGTTCAAACACGTTAATATTAGTCTTTTACACGTTAATATTTACAGCTGCCTCAAAAGCAAAATCATACCTTCGAGCTTGGCAATAACTTCTTGAATATTAAATACTGCAAATTCTAACAACAGATCTTCCAATCGTTTAATTCTCATTGTTTTTCTATTAAAATTACACATTTATGTTTCGAATTTTGAAATATATTAATAAATGTAATTATTTTTAATTAACCAAGCTAATAAAATGATATACTGTACCAAAAATTTAACGTTCTGTAGAAATGCAGATTGTGGGCAATAAATCTGACAGAAAACTTGTTATAACTATAGTTAAAATATAATAAGAAGAGCCTCAAGATGAGCTTATTTTATTTCCAAAAACTATAAATTTATATTTTAAATATTTATTATTTTTTATTATAATGTTTACTTTTAGAATAGTAGTCAATAATAATAAAATTGTCATATTTTCTGGTGGTTTGTAATATTCAAGCACATAAATAAATAAGGGAGGTTGTTGGTACTTTTTTTTAATTTCTATCCCTAGCCCTAAACCTACCCCTAACTCAGACCCAGATAATAAGTTATCAAAATATACTTAAACATCATAAGCAAAGTAAGCGAGCGAGACGGAATTCGGCCCCTACATCCACTATGCCATCAAGCCCGGTGCAAGCGCAGCGTTCTACAGACACCATAACTCAAAACATCGAATAAAACAACTCCAGCCAAAGCCGAGATAACGAAACCACGCTTCTTGACATGGATAATCATCTCGTGAATAATTGATGAGTCATTCTTTGGGTTAATTCATGGTTAAGAGTTATCATGAATTTTAAAACCAGGCGTAGGTAGACTAGTAACTTTGGCTATGGTGCGGCTTCACTAAGATAACCAACAATATTATTAAAATAACTAAATATTATGCTATGGTTATATTAATCAATAATGTTACTAAACTACTAAATTTAGAGCAAATCACAGCCTTTTACTGACCTAATACCTGATGATTTTATTCCATCAAATGATATATTTTATGATAACTTGGATCTGGACAGGTTCGGATTTAAAAAAAATTTAAGTGTCTAAAGGAATCTCAATCTCACACACGATTCACAAGACTAAAATTTTCCAGGTTGAGTCGATCAATACTCATGATCTAAATTCAGGTTTTGAGGTTGAATACTCCACCAATTTTTCGTATCTACTCACAAAAACACAATCATGAACTGAGAGATTTCTATACTTTAGTATGTCCTTATTACACAATAAAAACTATGCCAAAGTGAAATGTTTACCCCAAAGAAAATTCATAAGAGACACCACTTCCAGGATCAAACATACAAACTACTCCTACCCAAATTGTCCCAACCCAGAATTATCGCTGTTTTCAAAGTCAATACTATACCTGTTTTCAATGTTGAGATATATGAAAATCCAATATGACATATTGTGTTAATCTATCAAATATTATGTTGAGTCACCCATTCCAAGTCAAAGAAATACACTGCCTCATCTACCTTATCTACAATATTGATAATTTTATCTGCACTTTATTCTCGTAGAAACAAGACAGACTCCGACATTGTCACAAGTCGATGTTTACAATCTTCTTCCTCTCCTTCCACCCTTGCGCCTGGTGCTGTCTGATGGAATAGGTGTAACATCCTCTGAAATGACATATATTAAATAGTTTATAAATATACAATCTTTGATGGCAAATGAAGCACATACCGATACGGCCGATCTTCATGCCAGAACGGGCAAGGGCCCTCAAGGCAGATTGGGCTCCAGGTCCAGGAGTCTTAGTCCTAATTATTATTTCAATATTTAGGAATATAAGTAAACCATGTTATTTAACTATTCATCAATTTATCAACCAATATAGAAATCAAATATAAATACCAAATACCTGTTTCCACCAGTAGCACGGAGCTTAATGTGGAGAGCATTGATGCCAATCTGCTTGCATCTCTCGGCAACATCCTGGGCAGCCAACATGGCGGCATACGGAGATGACTCATCTCTGTCGGCCTTTACCTTCATTCCACCGGTTACCCTTACGATGGTTTCCCTGGGCAAAGGTATAGGACCACGTGAACACGCATTTCTACGAAATTGTCCGAAAAATGTACTCACACTCCGGATGGATCAGTCACATGAACAAAGGTGTCGTTGAAGCTGGCGAAGATGTGGGCAACACCAAAGACCAACTCTCCCTCGGCGACCTGTGGTCCGAGGGTGACTTGTTCCTCTTTCGCTTGCTTTTGCTTCCTGGGAGCCATGGTAAGCTAGCAACAAATTAATTCAATTGTTAATCCAATTCATGCAGGTTCAATCAATCTAATTCCTCAACGGCAAACTTAATTCGAAAAAGAACTTCTAACCTACTATCGCTATGTCGGAAAAGAAAGGATCCTATTTCCGCTGTAGATAGTGTTGATTCTATAGAAATACACTAACATATAATTTAATTGTCATTTATCACAAAATAATAAATAAATAAATATATAATTAATTAAATTTATGTTATACTATAAAAAAGTATAAGCGTCAATTTTACAGATTTTACTTTTTTCAAAATTAAAATACAAATTAATATTTATTTAATAATGTAACGTCTTTTACTATAAATATTGTCAAATAATATACATGTATTTTAAGAGTATTAATTAAAGTGTAATAGCGTCACATTGCACAGGAGGACTTTTAGTCTATTGTTTACTTACAAAATGTTTCTTAGGAGCTTGTGTAGGACTGCTGTTTTACGTAAAGAATGCAGTAAAGATTTAAATTGCAGGCTGTTGCATTATTTTTCTTTTGCATTTCAAGGCCGATTATTACCAACTAAATTATGTCATCCTGTCACAAGTCGTATGCCATTAGCAAGCCGACGTACACATGATGATAGCTCAAAAAGGCCAGATGAAGTTAATGACATCAAATTAATGGATTTTAATGAAATAGTATGGCCCAATGTTTTTAAATCTATCAAAAATATGTTTATGGCTTTCCTAATAAGAGGTTATTATGATAATCAATTCGATTCAAAAGGATTCCTCAAAGGTGCTGAGCAGGTTTGATACCATTTTTTGCGAAATTATTTTTTAAATAAAACCGTTGCTACATTAGAATATAATGCCATATTTTCAAGTACTTTTTTTATATTTAAGGCTGTGGCTACAGTTTCAACCTCAATAAGCTCAGGAGATTTTAATTCCCTTAATGGTCTTGTCACTGAAGAGGTTGCACAATGTCACATTTTTTTGTAACTTATATAAGATTGCAAAACGTAGAAATTTGTCTCATTAACTAGACTCCCAAATAAAAGTTAAACTAACCACTGGCATAGCATATTCTTTCCAGAGTATACTTGTAGCTGTCTTGACTTATGAACAATGTCACACTACACTTCATTGAATGTTATCCTAACTTGACCTGTATATCACTTGATAGTAATAACATTTTAAGACTTGCTTGAGTTTTTCAGGTTTCACTGAAACCATTTCAGATAGAATCCTCTTCAATTAATTTTCTCTAAACATTATGCTTGTAATGCTTTAAAAGCTAGCTATATTTATAATGACTTGTTAACACATTGACACAGGCACTAGAAGAAATCAAGAAGAATTATTATAGATTAAGTCACGACCAAAGAAAGTTCATTGCCATAGATACAAAGGACCTCTTCCTGAAGTTGATTTATGAAATAGGAATGATATTTGATGATGGATCAAGTAAGTATTTCATAATTTGCAGAACCTTAATAATATTATCATTGCGCATCCCCATCAATTTCACCAATCTTCAATTGTCAACTGGTGTTCTCTGTTCAAAATTCTCAAAGTAACCTTTTAGCATGATACATAGATCAGGCTAAACCCCAAATCTTTCTTGTCCAAATTAAAATTCCCATCCAATAGCAGTCAACTGATATATACAATTTGCACTTTGATTAGAGAGAAAATTTGTGGAGATCACAGCACTAATGCAAGGCTTTCACGGACTGGAAAATTTAAGAGACAAGAGTGTTGAAGAACTAGGCAAAGCTATGCAATCCTCGCCCGACCAGATTTACATATGTAATTACAGGTAACCCCGTTGACTTTTCCAAAGGAACCCATAACGATATTATGATCTATTAGCTTTAACAAATTCACTAACTACAATCTGATTCACGTGCAGATTTATCAAGGAATACACAGAGGGTGTAGAGGGTTCATGGGTTATCAACAAGCTCAATCATTTCTGTCCTAGAAGAATGTGAATGGACTTGATCAATAAATGCAAATAAATATCTTGGTCTCATTTCTAGCTTCTACTAGTGAATAACACTAAAGTCGACTGAATCATTCATCCTCGTTATACCAATGCAAACCCAAAATGTTCAAAACATGACTCTAATTTAGTATAGCCGTGCAATGTATTTATTCAGCTTTCAGAAATGCTCGAACGGCCTCGAAAGGATGTTATCCAACGACGATAGTGTTTTCTTCAGTGAAGTTGTGCTTAGGGACAGGAAGGTTGAGTGGTGCTGGTCCTTTTCTGATCCTTCCAGAAAAATCATAATGAGATCCGTGGCAAGGGCAATAATATCCTCCAAATTCTCCTTGGTTTGCCAGAGGGACACAGCCTGCAGAGAAAGTGTTTATTAATAAAGAACCTAAAAATTAGTGCTATACTATGAAATTGTCTGTAAACATAATTGGAAGTATATCGTGATATAAGATTATGCATCAAAAGTTCTTGAGATTTTAATCATGCTGCTCAATGACTCATCAATGACTGTTTTCACAACAATTGCCCGACCTTACACTTATTTCAGTGTAGACTGTCGCAAAATGTTATCATTACCACCACAGTTAGAAATGCAGTGCATCGAGCTACTGCACACCAATAACTAAATGATAGTTTTTCCAATCAATGACAGAATCTCACTAAACAAGTTTAGATTATTAAGCTATAATAACCCAATCTAAAAACACCCAGAGGGTGGCTCACCAAGATGAGTGCAGATCCCAACCACAACAAGCCACTCTGGTTTCTTAACCCTGTCATTGTCATGTTGGGGATCCCTCAGTGTTGACACGTCAACAGCCTGTTCGGTAGCAATTTCCTCTGGTGTTCTATGGCGCACAAACAGTGGCTGACCCCTCCACTTAAATGTCATGTTCTTTCCTTCAGGAATTTTGCTAAGATCAACTTCAATTTTACCAACAGCAAGGACATCAGCAGAGGCACTCAGGCTCAAGACTATATCGTGGACCATAGTCTTAGCAACGTACGTACCAGGTATAGCAGCAGCTTGAACAATAAGAAATAATTTTAATTGAAGTTAGAGAAAACAAGAAAACATGCCCTTATTTCTGGCAATAGCATAAAATTGAAATTAATCACCTGCAACTGCCAATCCAGTGACTGCCTTTCTTCTGTCAATACCACTCTCGTCGCCAGGGCTTGAAACTTTTTCATGCCTATAATCCGAGAAGTCAGGAACCTGAATGTCAGTATGGGCGAGTCTAATTTGACCTTCGCCTGCATAGGAAATATTTTATGCTAGTCATAAGTTTGTGCCTGAACATAAATATTGAGTAAAACAACTTGCCAGTAAGGCTTGCAGTAGCTCTTGGGTTCAGCCATCCCCCATGCCTATTGTAAAGTTTAGAGAGACCCCACTGGGTATTGTAGGACGGCTTCGGAATTATTGAAACTTTTTTGCTTTGAACAACTCCGTGCGTCAAAACTTGTCCATTAAAAGCAGGAATAATTCTGCAGGTAGCAGAAGCCTTACAAGTAACACTGGCCATGTTGTGCTTTTCAACGAAAACTTAACCAGCCGTGTTATTGAGGATGCAGCTAAACCGTAATGGCTGCCAAGGGCATGGGATAAACAGAAACTAAGTTTGAATTTAATAGTAAATTAAATTAGTAATTTTGTCTGTTTTAAAACGTTTAAATTAATATATTTACAAAAAATAAAATTATTATTGAATTTAGATTAAATTAAATTTTTAAAATAACTAAATATTTTAAATGAAAATAAATAAACACTCAGCAATTTTTAAATTTAGAAGTTAAGAATGAAATGGTTTAAACAATCAACGTCTGCTTCCAGGAGCATCGGTGTTTCGGTTGAACTGCTTGGATGTCTAATACGTTGGTTTCGTCAAAATTCGTTGAACAAAAAAAGCCAACTCTGACATATTTTAATGGAAGGGGGCGAGCCGAAGTAATTCGTTTAATATTTGCGGTGGCTGAGGTCGATTACGAAGATGAAAGAATCACTAAAGAAGCATGGCTGGAAATGAAACCTAGTAAATTGATTTCTCTTACAGAAATTAGTATTGTTTAGCAAAAAAAATAAAATAAATTGACAGGTACCATCTTCGGCCAGCTACCTCTCCTAATTATGGACGGTATAACCCTATGTCAGAGCAACACGATCGCTCGCTTTTTGGCTGTAAAATACGGTATGTCAATTTTAGAAGGGCAACCTAGATTATACAGGGACCAGGGATGTCATTAAGGGGCTAGAAGCAAAAAAGTCACTTCAAGTTCGAGGGTTTGTCCAGGGACGTTACTTCAGTTTTTTTCCAATGGGGTCAAACCCTCACAACTTGAGACGACCTTTATGTTTCTAGCCGAAATTCTGGTGGTTGGGGCAAAACATGAGATGGCTTTTTTTTGCGCCAAGTCTAAAGTCAGGATGGCCATTGCTCCTAAATTACGTCCATGCTGAGGGACTGGCAATTTTTTGGGCACAATCGGGTTTTTAAATTACATTTCTAATATTAGTATAATGGCCATTTTGGCTTTTCCACTACCAAATAACATAGTGGTCTTAAATATCTATTGGCGGTCCTGGTTATAAGCAGATAATTTCAAAGTAATTAATTGGAGTTAATCTCCAAGGAAGTTTAAATCGAAAATTTGAAAGGTTTGGCTGGCTCAAACGAGATGGAGGCAGCTCAGTGTGACATGGTGGTCGACTGCGTTGAAGATGCACTCAAACCAGTTTTACAAATATTTTTTGAAAAAGATGATACTAAAAAGGTATGGCGACTGGTCAATCCCACGTGAGACCTATCTAATAATCTTTCTACACTTCAGCTCCAAATGTATGCCAAGTTTGACAGGGAGCAGCTCCCAATCTACATGACCTATTTTGAGAAATTGCTGCTATCCAACAAGGGAGAAGAGGGCTACTTTGTTGGGGACAAGGTATTAATTGCTCAAGTCTCCAAATTTTAGTGATCTGTCATTTTCACCAAAAATAGTTTTGATGCCAATCTTTGATTAGGGACTATCTTGACCAATAAATATTTTTATATTAATCATTTGTAGCTCTCATGGGCAGATATATCCTTCATGAATTTCAAGGAATATCTCACGATGATACGTATTGATCTGTCCTTTGGTAAGTATCCAATCCTATCCACCTTTATTGACAGGATTGCTGCACTGCCAAAAATAGCTGAGTGGATAAGCAAAAGACCTCAGACTGAATTTTAATTCCTGGAGCTTTGCAGAGGCAATTCTGTAGCCATGCTTTATATTTTGTGTTCAAAAATTAAGTGATACATAGACAAAATGTATAGATAACATTTAACTGTTGTACCAATAAATAAAGTTCGTCCACAATTGCAATGTACAATCTCCAGATGTAATGCAGTGGAAGTGGAGTCCTTGTCCTTCACTTTATGAGGAAACTGAATAGCAAATTAAATAAACATATTGAGAACACAAAAAAGTACCTAGTGCAAAAAGGTTAGGACTTTTAAAATAATCTTTGTTCAACCAAAATTCTTTGACAAACCTGTAAGGATACCCTCGGTGCTTAGCCTTGAAGACAGACAACAGAAGACTAAAGAAAAATGCAACAATCCCCAAGCCACAAAGTGCTATGGCTACAAAATACAATAAGTCAGTAAATGAAATTAGTTGAATGCAACTTTATAGCTTGATGGCAGCAAAATCTAAAAGTATATTGTAATATTCTTAATCTTTAAATGAAGTCTGAATCTACGCAATAAATATGCGAATGCTTTGATATTTTTCAGCAGCTGCACATAAATCCACACATTCTGCTTCTGGTAGAGCATACAGTTATTTCACAATGTGAATTACCACAATAAAAAATGAACACACTTTTCTTTTTGCTGGCATCCCTCTTCTGAGAATTTGCCTCACTCAACAAAATCATGCCAGCAACTACTGCAGCATCTGGAACAATGAACATCCTCAAGTTGAATCATGAGAAATGTGGTTGATTAAGTTCTGCTCTCATGAGAGAAGATTTGGCCATATTAAACATTCAAACATGATGACTTTAATTTAGCTGATGGTATTATTTGATGAGTTTAGAATTATCAATAGAAAAAGGCTCACTGAGGAAGATGACAATGTATGTCTCAACAACAAATTGAGCCTGAGATCCTCCATGGATATAGTGCTGAAAATATAAGACATGCTAATCAGTAAGACTGTTCCATTGCCTTCAAAAGAGGTGTGAAGATTGGCTGAATGGGCTGAGTTCTTTTATAGGGAGGTGATGACAACAGTTGTAATGTATCGTATTCAAAACCCAGCCTGCACTGCCACAAATGCCCTTGAGGAGGAGCACTATCAATGGTTACAAAACTTTTCCACCACTACAAAGCACATCTGAGAGTCTAGCTAAAGTCTAAGTGCCCCTGATACTTATGGCACTGTATAACATACTCATCATTGTTATTATTATAATTCAATATTTTAATGATGCTAATACTTAGTTAATAAGTGGTCCCAGTTAAATATTAAAATTTCCAAAATCACTCAACTGATGTTAATTGTGCTTAATTTATTAATTACCTTCTAATTGACTATAAATGACATCAATGTTAATAATAATAATAAGCCAAAAGTGGGTAGAATTGAAAACAAAGATAAGATCGAAGCAGCTTACTAGTTGACCGGTCTGAGGGTTCTTGTACATGAACTGCGGACCTCTTATGTGGTTCCACATTTGACCCGATGTCATAGAAAAGATGATTACCTGAATTGGAGAATTGATGAAATTTACATTTTTAGAGCCATGCAAAATATAGCATTGTTATATTGCATATTTCCATTGCAAGTTAACACCAATTATGTGGTAAATAAATTTAATATTTAAATAAATAATATCTATAGATAAACTAGTGTGGCTGAATTCCTAACCAGTGAGACAAGGGCCCATGAAGTCTTATTGTAGAGAAATTCAAGGTTGTTTCTCTTCAGATAGAGGACTCCACCCACTAAAAGAATGAGTAGAGCCAGTGCGAGGGTCCCAGAATAGTTTGGCGGTCTGAATACCCTAATCTGAGATGGCAAGAAAATTAAGTAAATAAACAGTAAAATTTAAAGATGGTGAAGATGATATTGACTCACCAAAGGATCATATAAATTTTCAAGTGATCATATTATTGTGTTGACACAAAGTCCAGCCATACAAAATAAATGGCACAATAATTGGAAAAGTTAGTAAAAGTAGTGATCGCAGTTAACTTAAACAATAACTTCACCTGTACATCTGTTCTCTCAGCCACCCATCTGGCCATTATTTCTGCAGAGAAACCCATTCTGAAAAAAATAAGGCGTCTGGCACTACATTATTTTAGCCATAGATCGAATCATGTAATTATGTCTTTTTTTGATAATTTGTTACATAAAGTGTAAAAGATAAGCCCTTAATCAGTCAATAGCTACTCAAATTACATGATATGTTTTTGAACAATTAAGCGAACACATGAATTATCATGCATTGTTACTAATTGGTAAGTAGTGAATTTCTTGTTGCCAACACTAAATGTGCAGCAAACAAGTTCTCACTAAACCTTAAAAACTAATTATGTCCTATTACACCATAGCAATAGAAATGATGAGCTGATTCTCATATTTGCAAATCATTCTTATTCATTCTCAATAACATCAGAGTAACTTTTCTTTATCAAGAAAAAATACTAATTACTCTTATTGTAATAATAATGCATGTGCCATTTTTGAATGTTCTTAAATTGAATGGAATAGAACAACTAAAACTGACCTGTTGATATCATAGGTGTCTGCCTTTTTTGACTTTCCTTTTGGAGGGAAATGCATGATCAGTGGTACAGAGTTGATGTCCAACTAAAATAAAAACATTGCAAATGCTTAATTAAGGCCAGATGCTTAATTAATTCTGAAGCCTTTAGGTGCCACAAAATGTAATCAAACTTAAAATTTAAGTTGTAAAGATTCATTATTGCACGATGCTTTCTGCAAACTTTGTAATTGTACTTAATTTATATGATGCCAAACGCATAGCATCAGATAGCGCTTCTTGTAACCATTTATAAAGAGCTCCTTTCCAAGGGTGCTTGTGTTTTGAACATGACATGTTATGACTGTTGCCATTACCGCCGTATGCAGCCACTAATTTGGCCAACCTGCATGCTATGTAATGTATTCTATGTTCTGTATTGTCTATCATTAACCCAAAGTTTTTTTGGATGAACAGGTGATAATGTTATCAGACTTATTATAAAATGAGACATAATATAATGCAAGTAAAAATAAACTCACCATCCCAAAAACATCTGAACATTCATCAAAATCAACCATGGCAAAGAAAAGTCTATTTGAGAACTGTTGGTTGTACCTCCAGGAACTCGCAACAATGAAGAATTCATCATTAACCTGCCTTTATTATTGTAAAAAAATATTTCAAATCCTCATACATCAAATAAAGCAAGAATGGACACATGCCAAAAATTAGAGTCAGTCTTCATAAAAATGAAGTGATGTAGCATTGCAATCCCAATAACATTATTGTGCTCATGTGCAGATAATATAAATTATCACAAATTGAACAAGAACCTCTTACCTGCATATTGCGCACTGACGTTTTGTCTGCATTGCAGTAAATTGAACTATGACCGAATAATTTCTCGGTGGAGCTTTTACTAAGGACCTAAACTTGTTCCCGTCGAGCTTTATTACGGACTTCTTGGTGCTCCATTCCATTAGTTGCTCAACCTTTTCCTCCAGCAATGTCTGAAATATTTATCGCCAAAGTCACGGGTCGTAAAACGCGGGTGGCATATCAAATAAAAAAATATTTATTATTCTACCTCCTTTTTCTTTTGAATCCCATGGGCAAAGCTTGTCAAAAGCAGGAGAATAAAGTATATTTTCGCCGATGGATAATCCATATCGGATCTTTCAACTGAGCACCTACTAGCAATAACGGTGTTTTCATTAATACATGCATCAAAACAGCGTAGCTCCTGAAATAAATTTAAAAATTGTTAAAATAATCTAAAATAATTTATTTCAATTTTTAACACAATAAAATTAATTATTGATATTATTGATGAGAATTTTATTGAGCATTTTGAAAATTATTTATTTGCAAAATATTTAAAAATTTAATTAGAGAACATCAATTTAATGGATGGTTGTCATGGACGACTGCAAACCTGGGCCTGATCTGAAAGATCTCGGGGATAATTCCAATAAAGCATGTCTGGAGACGACGTCTGGCATGACAGGGATGTTAGATTTGATATCTCCCCCGCGTAAGTTCCAGTCTGCTACGAATTGCGTGGCCTAATTAATCCAAGCGCCATGCGAATCATTTTAACGTTTATTCTGGACTATGTACAGCATGCAACTAGAACTAGTTTGATACATTTCTTAAAAGCTCCAGTAACTTTTACATGTATCTAATCTCCAGGTTTATGAAACTGATAGCTGGGGAGAAAGTTCTTCAAATGTTCAATTCTGTTGAGGATACGAAAGGAAATAGTGGCGAAAAAGGTTTAGCCAATCAAACAACACATTGTCACAGACCCCTAAGTTGAATAAGCAGATAATCAGAGAAATAAAAAAATTTTATTTTAAAGGATGTCTTCTGATGACCAATTTGAGACTCATGTGGCATTCTATCAAAATGCCAAAAGTCAATATGAGTAAGATTATATTAAATATAAACTGTTTTGAGAATCATATTATAGTTAATATTTTTTGCAATTTTAAAACTGTATTTTTCAGCTATTGGCCTCAAATGCATACTGAGCACACAGCCAAAAGTCATCCAATCAGTAAGCAACCTTGTTTTATGCCATCTTTACTTCTAACATAATAACTTTACAGCCTTTATTTAGTAGATTAAATTGTGAATTAGTTTAATTTAATTAATAATTTAATTCGCCAGTTCTATATTTAATTTGATGTAATTTTAAACCATGAATTAACCCAAAGAATGACTTCAACTTAGAAAATCCAGGGAATAAGGGAGTCTTTGTTGATTTTGACAAGCACAACAGAGAGGAAGTTTGAATTCATCTTCACCAACCTGGTCTGAAGCTGAGATTTTTCTTTTTTGATGTGTTTCATTTCCATTTGCAATTTCCAAATTCTCAGGCAGCAAATGACTCATCTCTATACAACTGTGTATCTTCAGTTCACAGGTTACATTTCTGAGCACCTACATTGTCTGATGCAATCAAGAAACATAACAAATAAAAAACATGTCAAACATCAGAATGCACAATTTTTGTTCAAGAGCCTACGAATCAACGAAGATGTTCAGAGAGTTGAAGTTGAGAAGCTCTGTGATCCAGGACTCAACATTGAAACTTCTTCCAGGCGAGGAAATCTTCAGGGAGGTCCATGGAACTTACAACCTCTCGAATGATCAGGTGAATTAGAATTTGACCTAAATTAAAGTTGTTCAAATGGCTGGTAATGCAGCATTATTGAACATATGAATTATTAATAAATATGGTGGTGAGACCTGCTTCATAAATATTAACGACCTTCAAACTATCCAGGGCAACATGGGGGTGATGATGATAACTAATATTCGCATTGTCTGGTATGCTCTCAGCAATTCCATCTACAATGTCAGCATCCCCTACTTTCAAATTGTCAGTTGATCTCTTTGATTTTTATTGATTACTGATAATTTTTACAATGAATTTATAATTATAATTATTGTTGCTTTGGCTAAAAATAATTCTGTTTTAAAAGAAATTGATGAGATTGAAGGACTCAAAATTTGGATTGGCCATAGTTTTTGAAATTACTGAGCAGGTAACAGCTGTAACAGTCTTGATGATGAACTCAAATTTACCATTATCATCTCTGCATCATATTTTTAAAATAAATGTTTGTATATATAATTTAGTATAAATATATATATATATATATATTATAATCAGTATTATAATCAGTATTACCATCAATATTATAATCAATATTACGATCAATATTATAATCAGTATTACCATCAGTATTATTTATATATATATATATATAAATTACATAAATATAGTTTTTAAGTAATAATGACAATAAGAACACTTAGGGAGGAGGTTATGTGCTGGGCTTCCGAATTGATCCAGTGGAGAAATTGAGAGAGGTGTTTAAAGAAGCAAAAAAGCTGATGAAGGTCTTCTTTCATAACCCAATCTTTGGACTCGAAAGTCATTCTTGCGTGAGTCGGCGCATTTCCCGAATCGATTGGCAAAAGTGCCCTTTTCAAAGCTGTACTATTTGTGACTTGAGATTAAGTACGATGCAAGCAAATATGTATTGATAATCGTATAGTTGTCCACTTGATTGTGATGAAGTATTTACTAATTTTGTAATTACTTCTACTCGATTTTCTTTAATCCATATTCACAATTCAAAACTTAATAGCTGGAAGCTGAGCAAAACACAGTCGGGCTGGCTAATGATACAAGAAGCCTAGAAGGACTCTCAGACAACATCGACCAATCAGAACATTCAGATGCATTTATTGTAAGTGACTCTCCCATTCTGATGTGCAAGTGATCATTCTAAACCTTTTAAATCCCATGTAATATAATGCACGGAATCTTCAGATAACATTTTAAAGTCGTGGCGACTAACTGCTTCGATGGTCAACGCCTCTCTCAACTAACTTTAGCTTATAGGAGCTTTTTTGCAATGCCCCAGCATACATTCATGCTGATTATCAGCAAAATTCCTTTTTAATGCAACTCACACGATGAATCAATACAATTCTTCTATTCAGATGTACTGCATGGATTCAGCAAAATCCAGCAACAGGGATTCAGAATACAATGAAACATTAGGACTGATGGTTGAGAAACTTCCCGAAGGATACACTCTTGAAGACTTGTGGGATGTAACAAAATGATTGACAGGTCAAAGTCTATTTATTGGTGATGAACTAGCACAAACTGACTTACAAAGATATTTTCTTGAATGTTCAAAGATGATTTTTAGTATTTTCAATGGTCACTTAAGATGGAATTCACAAACCACTAAAATAATGATATCCAATACTTGTTACGTCATCGTCATCGCATGAATTGGCTCTTATCCAAATTAATTTCAAAGGTCAACAGGTTTGTACTGCTCTTGACTCAATAACCACAATGAAAAAGATAATGATGATGAAGTAAGCCACCTCCATGTAACAAGTTTTTACAAAGACAACGTAAACAGAATCTCGACAATTTCTTGAGAACAAAAATAAATGTGATAACATTCTTGAGAAGGAAGTTGTGAGAAAGAAAAACTTCTTGATATGTTTTCTTTTTGGTCCTGTGTGCTCTGCCAAGCATGGCTCAATAATTCTTGGTGAATCTCAGGTAAGGCTTGCCAGAGGGCAGAGAAAGGGTCTCGTGTCCAGGGAAGGTCTTATGAGCATCCTCGCTGCTCAGGGTTGGTTGGATCATGCATGCATCACCTGCCTAGAATTACAAAATAAATAAGAAAGTAATTAGTAAATTAACTAATAATGTTATAAAAATGAACATATTATTCAATAACCAAATAATCTATTATTATAGTTTTATCAGTGAGGTTTCTATGAAATACATTATAAGTTTAAGACAGGCATTAGCCAAGTACCAGGTTTGAGATAAAAACTCACATTCCATCCAACTGGAGTGGCGACTGGTTTGACATTAGTCAGTTGCAAGGAGTCAACAACTCTCAGGATCTCACTGTAAACGTACATCTTAATCATCAGGGTGTGGAACTTCCTTGCCATGTTTGTTACCAGGTTATCAAAAAACAATTGAAAGGCTTTGCTATGTTAGGTAGATGAATGATTGAGTGGATTGAAGAATAAAAAGCTGCAACAGGGTAGGCCGAAAGTAACTCCCTACTTAATGATGCTTGTAATTTTTTCATGTATTGCAATATTTTTTGAATTCATTCCATGCTATTCGGGAATTAAATCTATGTTCTTGTTTTCTTTTCAGATCAATTATGTTGTTTGAGATTTGTTTGAAATGAAATTTTTGGAGTTATGGTTGGGTCATGATAGGTTGATATTTGGTAATGATACATTAATGATGATGATAGTAATAATAATAAAGGTTTATGAAAAACAGTAAGTGTTGATGGATTAATAGAACAATTCCTACTCAAAGTTCCTTCCAGTGGTCGCAGGATACAAGATAGAGAGCTTCATCCTCTTGTCAGGTCCAATGACAAAGACCTGAAACAAAAACCAAAAATGTCATTTACCAAGATATCGCCAACAAACCAAGAATAATAATTGCAACTCGTTAAGTAAAAAATTATTTTCACTTAATTAATTTATCAACTATCACTAACAGCTCGAGCAGTGACTGGGATTCCCTTATCGTCCTTCTCGTCTCCATCCAGCATGCCGAGGTTCCTTGCAAGTACTCGATCGCTATCGTCGATAATCGGGTACGGCAGTTCCTCACCATGTTTGTGGCAGTAGTGCAGGATGTCCTGATGGAGTTATGGAGAGATTTGAAGGATGCAAGCAGATCATTGATTTAAATGTGTTAATTGCATGGAAAATTATCGAATTGCAACTGGTTCCCTTTTCCTAAACGGAATGCTTACGAAGCCATTTTTAAAAAATTCACATGTCGCACTTTAGAGCAACCAAAAATATGACAATTCATTTATAATGAATAGCTGGTCTAAGCTCAAGCAGTTGATCTATTTTTGGTTGTGACAGCAGAATTTAACTTCAATTAACTACAAGGACTTGGGAGTGTGGCTGTCAGCACTAATTAGTTTATGGAATCTATTAATACTCACCAACCTTGGAATGACATAAAATAAAACTTGCACAAAATATTTAGAAAACTACACCACAACATTAACAATAATAAACAGTCATCATCAATAATAATAGCAGCAAAAACGATAACAATGATGATAGCAAGTGAAAAGCAACAACTGCCACAAGTATTTTTAAAGCTTTCTTATTTGTTACAGTAATTAAAATCCAGAGGTGATTTATCTTATTTAGCAAACAGTCTAAATTCATTAGTTCTTAACTCTAGATAAGAACAGAACAGCAAGATGGTACAATCACAATCATTTTATAATTTTATATGAGTATATTTATATCATTTTATATGATTTCCTTAAGGAAAGGAGTTAATAAATTTATGGTCATTTTGGACTACTTTGTAACAATCTCTAAATGCAACATGAAATTTTGCATCCAAAATGAAACAAAATGATTGCTTAAAATTGCAATCAACTCCAAGCAAAGAAAAGCAAAAGTAGCCATGGACCCAACCTTGCTCCATCCGAGATGATCCTGAACAGAATCGCAGGAGAGAGCAATGACCTTGACCTGCCTCTTCTTGAACTCGTCGATCAACTCAACCATCCTGGCCAACTCCGTGGTGCACACAGGGGTGTAGTCCCGAGGGTGCGAGAAGAGAATGGCCCATCTGTTTTCAGTTAGAAGATCAGAGATGATATTGTAGGTGCCTTGAAAGTGATTTGTGAAGTTGTTTGTGCATGATAGCAGCATGTACTGACTAATGGATATTTGTGATTGTTGACGATTAGTAATAGTTGACAGCATTCAAGTTCATTCAACGAGATTTTATAAACAATGATTCTAGTGACACATCAAAATATTGCTTGTGCACATAGTTTGGCTTCTCTTTTCATTGAGTTTATCAATGTCTCTTACAGTTCGAGAGATAATACTGCCTCAGCTTGCAGGCTTAATTTAAAAACTTGAGTTTTTAACAATAATGCTTAAAAAATCAACAGTGAATTAGATTTATTAAATAGCTAATTTGAAAATAAATAATTACATCTTTATAATTATTGTATTAAAATTAATAAGAGTACATAAGACCTAAAATGACTAGTCAAAAAAACCTTTACAAGTGACAGCCTTTCAGGGATTTTAAGGCGTGTTCTAAAACTTTTAAGTACAACATCATTTTGAAAAAGTGGGTTTCATGAGAGTGGGATAAATACAACTTTTAAAATATTATGAGACTGACTTGTTATCAAGCCACTCATGAAAGTGAATCTTCCCTTGAGTTGTATCTGCTGTAAAATCAGGAAATTCTGATCCTAGGAGAATTCTATTCGAGCTCATTCTGCAAATCTGAAAATTTCGTTAAATTATTTAGTTTGCTTTTTAAAATATTTCTTCGCAAAAATTAAACGTGATAATTGTGGATAAAAATTTATTACGACTATCTAAACGTGAAAAACGTTAGTGTAAGACTAAACTATCTACACACCTCTCACACTTCGTTGGAAAACCTGTGTACTCGTAACAACTCGCAACCTCTTTATAAACACTCAACCTTTGAAAAGCTTGAAAAGCCTAGCCTGCATTAGTGCGTGTCTGCTCTAATAGTGGTCGTTGTACTTGTATTAGATTAAATCATTTTGACATTATTTTGAATGTAATTTGGACCTTAAATCTTGTTTAGTCTGTCCTGTTTATTTGTTATAATTTTTGTTTATCTAATTTAAATAAATTACAAACTTTACCTTTACAACAACTTTTTATACAACAATACAAAATTTACTTTATTTCATTTCTAATTTAAGTTTTACAACTTTTACCAAATTAGACATTTGTTTATTATTAGATGCGCATTTGAACTATATTTTAAAAACAATATAACTGCGAATTGTGGCGGTTTGTAAATGTTTTATCGAGGTCTTGGCTTGTTTCCTAATTTCGCTCGGTAAACAAACGTGTTTACAATGGATGTAAAAGGGGAAGACAGTCAACAAATGGAAGTAGTTATTTCACTGCCAGATAAAGAATGTCTATTAACTGATATGGAAACTGAGAAGGATTTGAAAACGGAGTTGAAAGATTGCTCCGAGGGCCTTGAAGAACAGAATATTGAAAATTCATTAAGTGTCCAGACTAACATACAAGTTGGCAGTGAAAAGTAATTTTATAATATTTTTTAAGCTCGAAAGCTGCTAATTCTACTGCATGATTACTGTAATATCTTGGTAAATACTTTCGATTATGAAACAATTAAAAATTTTTGACCTCATGGTTTTTGTTACAGCATTAAAGATGAGATTGAAGAAACCATTATAACTGATGTGAGAATTTGAATGATTGACTTGCTGATTAATTGTGAAATTCAGATCACATGAAATTGTATTACTTTGATATGTTGCTGTTTGTAATATAATTAAATAATATTGTTAAATACATAATTAATAAACGACTTTTAAACAATTATGCCACAATCCTAATTCTTGGATATGATTTTTAGAAGGCTTTAACCTCAGCCATTGTTAAAGAAGATATCATCAGCATTGATGATGATGATAGTTCATCCGAGAATGATGATGATTCCTCAGAAGAGAGCTCAGACAATTCAAGTGAAATTGACTTTGAAAATGACATTGCTAGTGGAGAGGATGATTGTGAGGAGTTTAAGCAACAGAACAATATAACCATGAAGGAGTATGTATTAACAAGACTTGTTAACATAAGTTATCCTGATGTTTGTGCATATATTAGTGATGCATGAAAAACATATTTGTACAATTTCTTTTTATCAGGTAACTGGCTGCTTAATCTGCTGTTTTAGTAATAAGTGCATTCGTAACATTAATAATATTTTGTATTAAGAGTTCTTTATACATCATTAATTTGCTATCAATCACATAACATATATAAGTGGATACAGGAATAAGTGTAATAACAGAAATAAATGGACATTTTTCACTTTAGCACAACTGATAAGATGCAGAAATCATCCGACAATGGAATCCCAGCCATTGATTTTTCAGTGAGTACTTGTCATAAAATCATTTGTCAAGTTTTTTAAGCAGTGTTGCCCAAAAATTAAACTACATATTGATTTAAGTTAATCTTGAAAATACATTTTTCTAAATGTTTACTGGTGCATGAAAGTGAGAATGGCCTAGAGTGTTGATTTATCATTTATAATCCACCACATTGTTCTACTTTGTTATGCATTATTAGTTATTTGGTCATTGGATGTTCATTACTGAAAATAAATATTAAATACATAACTGAAAATAGAGCACACAATTGTCACGACTAAATATAAATTGCAAGACCTTTGTTAATATCTATATTTATAAACAAAAAAAGCAAGTTGAAAATCAAGTATCGTTTTTGTAAGATGATTTTTATTGTAAAGTGGCAGATAATTGTAAAATAATAAGTATTGCCAATAACAGCAATTGTCATAATGTCCATTAAACAGCTTCTCCAGTTGAAAGACATGAAATCAGTTGTTGTTCCAAAAGGTGCCACATTCACACAAATGGGAAACTATATGCACGAGGTGGAATATGACAGATCCAGTTGGTTTCTTTTGTTTATCATTTCTTAATATAAATTGGATTTGAACCCAGCAGTGTTTGACTCTTTATTACTGATTCTGCTTTTGTAAATTGGCATGAATTTGTGTGCCTGTTACGATTAACTATTTTACTCAGAAATTTGACTTAAATGTTATTTTGGTTCTTTGATGTGTTACAGACATGGCTTGACATGTATATAAATGTATTATATACTACCTTTAGTATAACTGTTGAGTGATTTATTTCTATGGACAACATTTCATTGAATGCAACATTTTTGCAGTCATGATTGACTCGCTAGAAGGAATCACCAATTTCAATTTGGGAACAATTTTATTCAGAAAGAATGGAGAGCCTTTGGGAGAGGTATGAATAGGTCGATGACCTCTTGTTATTACTTTATTATTAGAAGCATTATCATTGATTTTAATATATCAATGAAGGAATAATTTGTGTAACTGTTTATTTAGATCTGTGACATCATAGGCAATGTAAGGAAACCATACTATTCGCTGAATTTCAAGACGATGGAAGAGATTAGGGAAAAGCAGTTGGTGCAGGGGGAGCCTGTTTATTTCATCCCCAACTATGAGGAGTTCACCTCCATTGTTCAATTTAATGAAGTCAACACGTGAGTGATACAATTATGAATAGTGATACAATTATGAATAGTGATACAATTATGAATAGCGATACAATTATGAATAGTGATACAATTATGAATAGTGATACAATTATGAATAATGATACAATTATGAATGGTATCATTTATCGTTACAACTTTGTTGTTGATGTGAACTCTTTATTCTGACACTCATTGCCAAAACCCTTTTGAAAATCAAATACTAATATAATTAGCTGAGATATTGTATATTGCTTTATTATGACATACTAATGTTGTCATATTCCATGGCTGTTAATTTTTCATTCAACAGGTATGGCACTGATGCATCAGGAGTTGGGGACAGGGAAGCATCAGAAGAGGTTTGAAGTTCTTAAGTTGCTTCATTGTTGAGAAATTTTATTTGTTTTCATTTCAAATAATTTTGATAAAAATGTCCACTAACAGGAATTTTCTGATGATGAAAAAGAAAGGCAGTATCTCAAGAGCAAAAAACAAAAAGGTAAATCTCTTATTATTAGAGGAGATTTCAGTTTGATTGCCTGGCTATTTTTAATTTGGCATGGAATTGTTGAAGTTGATTTTTGTGGTTGAAATTATTCTATATCCATTCCAGTTCCACAAACTTCATGGCCTGCAGAGAGGAAGAAGGTCAAGGCAAATCGAAAGTCGAATCCTCAGCGGGCTTCAGTTCCCAATCAAAATGTTCTCAGCCACCCTCCCCCTGGAACGTATCATCCTCCACCGGTTGCTGCGTTTCCACCTCCGAACTACCCACCCGGTTATCCCCAAATCCCGCCCCCATATCCGCCCATAAACCCAAATGTTCCTCCTCCATTGAACTCCTATTATGGCGTTCCTCATCAAACGTATCCATCATATTCATATGGAATACCTCCACCTCAACCCATGCCAAATGCCCACCAATGGCCACCACGACAGGTAAATCCAGGACACCAATGGCCCCCTGCTAATCCTCAACAGTGGCCTCCTCATCCACCAAATCTTCCTTATCCACCACACCAAAACCCTGGTGGTTATTATCGGTGATTGTTGCGTTTGTTGACAGTAAAAAGTAAAAATTGTTGTTATTGCGATTGTGAGTCTTTATTATCATTCGTTTTATAGAAAGTTTAGAAGATTAACAGGGTTTTGGGTGGGAGTGACGGCAGGTCATTAGAGTTCGAACTTTCGGGTCGTTTCTGTACCTTTGCTCGATACTGCTTGTTGAGGGTTTCATCTATTCAAAATTTTAAATTTAGATATTTTTCAAGCTTTTGAGCTTGTCACTATAATCTCCCAGTATAAAAGAAGTCATGCGTCACAAAATAAGTAATTGGGGGTATGCTTCATGTCCACGTGAAATTGAGTAGATAACCACTTTTTGTAACGTTCCTGCTGGATGCGATCAGTTGACTTGTCGATGAATTGCCAAATTGATGGTTGTCGTCAGTTGCTATTGATGAATTGATTGAATGTTCGATTCAATTATCAAAATTTTCAAAACAATTGCAATAGCAGTAATCATATTTAAGCGTTTAATTGCGGAATGATGCTCAACAGTTTTTGAGCAATCACTTCTAATGGTCAAATTATTTATTTTTGCACAAATGTTAAGACAATTTTAAGTTATTAACGGTAATTTAAAAGAAGTTACCACCGTTACAAAATGATTCAATGCTAGCGATTTTATAATACTCTGATGTTTGGGTCGCACCTAGTCGATGTTTGTGCTAGGATTGTGAGGCTATGGATTATGACTTAAAGTGGGCAGAATTGTTGTAAACGGTCGTGTTCTTATCATGGAAGGCAGGTTGCTATTTGCTCCTGATCCGTTTATTAAGCAGGTAAGCAAATTATTTAAGCCTACTATGTTTTAATAATTCAGTGAAATCATGATCAAGATTAATTTTATTTTTTAATTGGAATTAATCTAATTGTGTAGATCACTGTTAAATATTATGACACAAGAGTGTTTAACGCTCACATATTTGTTTAAAAAATTAATCTGAACAAGACTTGAATGAAAAACGTTTGCAGAAGTGGTATGGATTCAAGGCAGGTCATTGCATTTTGAAAGGATCATTTTTAAACATTACAGAAAAAAACACTTTTGTTAGTAAATGAATTTTCTATCATTTTTTAAATCAAGTAAATTTATGATTTAAAAGTGTATTGAAATGAATTATCTGATGCTGTACTTGGTTTATTGAAAAAAATCTTATGAAGCTAGCCATATAGTTGTTCAGTGTTGTGTTGATTCACAAATTCTTTAATTTGTTAAATTGATTTTGTGATAGATCTGTTGGTTTTTTGTATGTTGACTACATAGTACTGATCTTCACTTTGTGGGTTGTTTGGTTATTTTTTAAAAATAAAAGTTTATATTTATTGTTAGCCACAAGCTTCATTTGTTATTCATTTATAATACTTTTATATAACATTTTTCAAAATGTACTTATATGGTATATTACATGCCAAAGTGATGACATGTGGCACCAATGATCAAAGCCACTTATGGCTCATAATGATTGATTACACATGTAATGGTATGTTGAGAATTGACCTGGCAGCATATATGGTGCTAAAGACTGGTAACACATGGTTATATTGGTCCATATGTTGATCATCTCTTTGGCATCAATACCTGACTCAATGCCTCTCATGAACTAGGGAGGGTAATAGTGACTGGATGCCTGAAATAGCTGCTAATTCAAAAGCACTCTTTGAAGCCTGCTAGGTTATCCAATCATTTGGAGCGGTTTGTTTCAATGATTGTTGCACAATTGCTACTGTTGTTATTAAAACTATTGTTATTATTATTGCTGTCATTATTAGTATTAATGTTACTGTTATTGTTGTTGTTGTTGATGTTGTGATATGTTCACTATTAATTTCTAGTTTGTTAAACATTTGTTGGCTACGTTTAGTAATTGATGCATAATCAGAAGGGAACAAAACAGAATATTGGTAGATATAAACAATAAAACATTTAATTAAGCATAATGAGCACTGCATTCAAAAGTAACATGAACATGCATAGCTAATAATTTTTGCAATAAAAAGTCACAAAAATTGTTATAAAACATTTAATAGTAATAATAATAATATAATAATAATAATAATAATAAATAATATTAATAATTAATAATAATAAATAATTAATAATAATAATAATAATAATAATAATAATAATAGTAATAATAATAATAATAATAATAAATAGTGCTACAAAGTTTAAGGAATTTAACACTATGAATGTTAAGTGAGATTCATTTTGCACAGTTTTAGTTCTTAACCCACTATTTACTTGGGCCACTTGTAAATCCATTTAAGTGCTTAATGCTATGACTTCAGACATAAAATAAACTTATAATTAGCAACCAGTAGAAAAATTGAAAACAAGCCTGACACTGAAGCCCACAGATAGTTTAACTCAACGAACAACAATTGTTTTAATATCCAGGCTACTGCTTCTAACATCTTCACATCCATATTCTGGTTGTTGCTTTACATTCAGTTGCCTTCAAAGACTGAGGAGTATTCCATTCCCCTGGAGTCATGTACAGTGCACTCCATAACCCACCCAAAGAAGCACTTGTTCGAAGTTGTGACCTCGTCTGGATCAAAGTTCAACTTCATAGCAGGATCAAGACAAGATGCTGAAAGATGGATTGGAAAAATAAAAGAGAGGAGTTCCATGATGATGTCTGCAACTAGTGTGAGGAGCTTGTGAAGTGTATAATATTTCAAAAACTATTGGCATTAAAACTATTAGTATCTAATATTAATATGTAAATAATTTAATGAAAATGATTTCACTGAGGATAATCATTATTATCATAATGTAACATGATAACAATCTATCCATTCAGAACACAAGCCTTCGATCGGAGCACAGGCTCAACTCCGCATCAGACTCGGTCCAATCGTGCAGCTCCTTTCTAGGTCGCAAAAAGTTCCAGACAAGCTCAAAAGGTTGTCATCCATAAGAATTATTTTATTGTGTAGAAGATAATATGTGCCCTAACTGATGTCAGCGCCATAATTGACATTGCTGCGCTTATCCTGATCTCGTAACCTTTTTTTCATTTAAATAATCATTTGTTAATTGTGAGTGCTCTCGCTATTGTGATAGGTGTCAAAGATGTTCAAAGATCTCAGAGGAAGGGCAGAGTAGTTGAGCAAGGACTCAAGAGGTATGGTTCAATGATTCTCGGTGGAACATTTGCTCATTCGGGCACCTTTGGAGTGCCCCTGCAGCATTGCAGAAGTTCAACTAAGTTCAAGGTTGGATGATGCTTCTATTTGCTTTCTAACTCTTTAGTTTCTGCTTGGGATTATTTGTTATGAAAGTGCAATTATGTCAAAATTTAAAAAAATTTCACATGAAATTATAAAGGATTATAAAAAAGCTCACTTTCTTTATTCAAAATTTAAGATGTCTTAAGGAACTGATAAGAAATCGATGTTTACTTTGATTTTAATCATTCCAGTATGTCCCGAACATCGTTGTCGTCTGCACGGACATCATCGAGGAGAGGGGACTGGATCATCAGGGTCTCTACAGAGTTCCGGGCAACACCACCCAAGTTAACTCTCTTTACCATGAACTTATGGTAAGGACATTTGAAGACAGTTGGTTTTTTTTCAATATTTAAAGTTTAATACTAGTCCTATTTTTTGTGGATTGTTCATTTTGAAGAAGTGTCTTAGTGCAGAGGTTGTGAAAATCATTGGGTTTATTTGTGGTTTGATTAACAGACTTATTCAATGATAAACAGTCATTTTAGCTTGAGATTATGATTTAACAGAATTATAAATGAAAAGAAATAATTGTTAAGCTCGTGAAGTTGGCAAAGTCATAGTGCCATTAATGAATTAATGCACAGGTGTCGAGAGAGGAAACGATTCGACCTGAAGACGAGCGATGGAAGGACGTGAATGTCGTTGGGAGTCTCCTCAAGTTGTTCTTTAGGAAGCTGCCATCTCCTCTCATCACCACAGGTAGTTACCAACATCAATTGTGGTCATCATTTGTCATCATCGTAATCACGTACGTGATTCTGCAAATGCTAAATTTGGATGAATAAATTATGCTAATAAGCTTTCTTTCTCCTCCAATAGAATTGTACCGGCCGACAATAGAAGCAATAAGGAAGCCCACAGAGGAAGAAAGGATTGTTTGCCTGTCCGAGGTTTTGAATCGACTGCCCAAGCACCACTTGGAAACTTTTAGACACATTGCCAAACATCTCAGCAGGATTGCATCAAGAGAGGATGTCAACAAGGTTTGCATTTAAAAAACATTTTTTTATTGCTATTCTTGTTTTTTTTAATTTTATTATATAAATATCATATTACTACCATTACAAAATTGAAATTTTGTTTTAAGTTCACTTGACAAATGGTCACAATATTTTCCTATTTCTTTTCCATTAATGCTGACACTTATGGCACTTTAAATATTATCACATTATTAGATGAACATCCACATTGTGGTGCTTTACAAGCAAACATATTATTATGACATGATTAGATGAACATCCACAACCTGTCGATCGTGTTCGGTCCGACCCTGATCTCGTCGAGAGAGGAGAAGGAAACCTCCCTCATGGTGGTCGACATGCCCGATCAGTGCCTCGTCGTTGAGGCCATTGTCAAGAATGTGAGTCATCCGGTCTTTTAAGATTCATTATCTATGCTAACACATAGTTTGCATAATAAGCCAGCCAATCGAGGAAAGCAGTGGAGAATCTAATCACTGGGTTTTGTTGCAAATGGTTTCCATGGCTTCTAAATCTGTTTTGTTTGTTGAGTTATTAATAGATTTTGTTTACAAACCTAACATGCTCTTCAGAGTTTCTTGTGATAATTTTATGCTGTGTTGTTGTGACTTGATCAAATTAAGCATGCATATTTATTTGCATATTTATTTGGCCAATCACCTGTAGAGGAAATAATAACAGTTCTTGAATATTAATGATTTGTTGATTCTTCAATTTGATCACATTTCAATGCTAAACAGTCTCATTTATATTCATTACCAGGTTGACCGATTGTTTGCTAGGAAAAACAGTGAAGGTGATGACATCGATCTGGAAGGTGAGCAATTGCATAATTATTTTAGCAACAAGGATTTGGCTTATTATTTCAATATTTTGCAATTTGCAACATTTTCACTTGATTTGGATGGTTCACTTGTATTCATACTTGTACTTCTAATTATACCCGTACCTTTACTATTAATGCTCAGCTCATTACTAACATCATCACCATTATATTCATCATCACCATGTCTTGCTGACTTGTTATTCTTTTAATTATCAAAACCTAAAAATCAACCAAAGTAAGTGCATTAGGTTATCATCTCCCATTCTTCACTTATCAATTATCATCAGCACTGCAGTTTATCATTTTACAGTGAAACAAGTCATCAACCATTTGGAATCGTCCTTCAGTGATGATGATGATTTCTTTGTTCAACCTGCCAAGTCAGAGTTCGATGTGATTTTTGAGAGCATCACCGAAAATGAGGACGGTGAGACCAGCCCGGACAGCAACACACCAGCCACAGCCAATGCATTTCTTTCTGTCAGCTGCACTACAACCAACAATGCTTCAAACCACAGTAGTGACATTCTCAGTTTGTCCAACAGCCTCACCGGCTCCACCCCTTTGTCATCCCGAGGCCAATCGCCTTTCCCCGACAAAAGCAATCAGCTGAACTTGCTTGGAAATCGTAACGGTGACATTTTACATTACAAGTCCTCGCAATCCCGGGCCAGTACCTCTGGACTTCAGGATTCACTAGATTGCGATTGGGTATCTGAGGGTGGGAGGAGAGATTTCATACCAATCAGGATGGCAGGATCATTCAAAAATAGGTCCAGTGAAAGGGATTTGACGGACCAGGCTATGCAGCATCTCAAAAAATTGAACCTTGACCTGAGGGCATTTAAACACAGACTCGAGATGGAAAAACTGGAGCAGATGCAGCGCAACGTTTCCAGAGAGAGAATCGAAAGGGAATACGAAAGAACTCTTGGAGAGTTTGCTGTAGATGGCACCACTGGCCTCAAAACTGCTGAGGTTTGAATGGTTGGAGATGATGGTAGCAGTTCCTTGATTTTAAGGTCTTGTGTTTGTAACGACAACCTAAGGTTTTTATGGTGATGAGGTGCCTTCTGAAAATGCATGCCTCTTTTTCTGCATTTGGTTCAATCTGGTTGGTTGGGTTGGTTTGCACCTTCTGGAATCTATTTCTAGGGGTCTGTTGTCTTTGCCATATCATTGTTCTTATTGTGCTTGGACTCAATTGTTTTGGACCACAACTTTGGTAAATTAAGCACAATGTCAGCAACTTTGTAATTATTGGCCATTATTGTAAGACAATCTCTAATGACTTCAACTTAGAAACAGCTTAAACGTTCACCAAATAAGCATACAAGTCACCATATCATTGCCATAGAAACACATTTAATACTAATTTTAATTTGGTTACTTATTTTAATATAATAATTCCATTTTTTATGCCATGAGTTTTGACCAATATCGATGCATTTTTATGTTTTTGAGAATTCCTGTAACCAATTGCATGTCTAGTCCTGAGATGTTCTTAAGTGAATTCTTCTCATTGATGAAGTTCTCATTTTAAATTCTAAATTGACACTTCAACATACCATTTAATACAACTGTGTGTCTGCTGTGCAGTGTTTTGGATCTTTTGCTTTTAAATTGATTAGTCTGTTGAAATGATAAGAAATTGAGTGTTCTATAAGGGTTTTATTGCTAAGATTTGATTCTCTTGGCTGTCTTGCGGTTGTGTTTTTTGTTAGAATGTCTCTGAAATGCATCCGCTTCGGTCACCTCCCATTGTTTTGACCGTCGGTGGAGGCGCATAATTTTAAAAGGTACACTTCTTTGAGGTCTGATGTTTTTTTACAGGCCTCGGGTTTTAGTATTAAACGTTGTTACAATTCAAATATGTGTTTCATTTCTCGCTGCATGTTTAAAGTCAGATTTCTTCGTTATTAAAACACCTAACCCGAAGCACACTGAGTAAATATAACAAAGCATGATTAGAGGTTGAACAGTTTGCAGTGGTTTAAACTTTTTATTAGCAGTAGACATAGTGGTGCAGTTTATAATAGTTTTAACCATAGACATTGTTCTTTGATGGTTATAACATTCTCAGTAAGGGAACTAGAATTAGAAATAAACATTCAGCAATTGCTTCATTCAAGTCCTTAGACATTGAGTTTAAATAACGAAATAGAAATTGTCTCCGATTTTTTGGTTTATAACGTTCAACGGTGGTGTCTTGTCTTGAAGCTTAATAAGGAATGGTTTCAAATACTGCCTCTAACAAGCCGTTCATACAATGTTCCCATGCAATGCTGTGGACGCGGTAATCGTGTTGGTTAAGAACGTTTATCGCGTGTTCGGTAAATGTCTGTAAAAAGTAAAAGTTAAAAATTGTATATTATTTTAAAGGATTGGTGATGATTTTCAATGATATCAATGCACACCTTAAAGTATTTCCCGAGCATGCCTGGTATGGCAGCATGTTCATGCCCGAGGCGTACACATTCCCTGCGAAAGGCCTCTTTGTCGTGGAGCAGGTTGACAAGGTAGTCGAAGTAATTGAAGATTCTCAGACAGTGGGCTTCGAATATTCCAGAATCCGGATCATCAATCTTTCGGAACAGATACATTGCCTCAGGATGTTTGTCGACCACACTGTATGAATGAAATTAAATGTATGTAGTTTATTAAGGGCTTGAAAAATGAAATGTCCAGTTCGAGGTACTACCACTTCAGAGAGTGAAACTCGATGTTTTTAGTTATAATCCAGTAATATAATTCTGAATGTAATACTGAATGGAGTCTTACGATATGCTCAGTGATGCCGAATACTTAAGGACGTACTTAAGTACATTTGCTGTACTTGAGTATTTATACTTAAGCCCTATCACGATTGTGTACTTAGTACTTGTACTTTAAATACATTTTTAATACTTATTAATAAGTACATTTTAGGTACTTTTAAAAATTTTTTAATACTGCCTCTAACAAGCCGTTCATTTTTTAAATAAAAATTTTTTTAAATAAAAGTCCTAATGTATTGAATTTGACCTCGACAGCTCTAATATAGTCCATGTTACTGACAATGGAAGCAATTTCGTTAAAGCCTTCAAACAATTTTCTGAGACAAGCATGTTAGAGGTGGACCCATCTGATGCATGCGACATTGATGATGAGACTAATAGTCATTTAGAAATATCACAGTTTTTTTTAGCAGACGGAATCAGAATCATGCATTTATCTGCCTTCTCATTTACCATGTTTCTCGCATACACTAAATTTGTTGGCTTCTGTGGATGCCAATAAAGCACTGGCAAGTGATGCGACTTTCAAGCGAATGTATCGTTCAGTGGCTGGCAAATGTTCCAGCTTAAGTAATGCATCACATCAGAGTTCAAAAGCTGCTGAAGCTGTGTTTGATGTTCTTGGGAGAACAATACCTAAGCCAAACTCAACTCGTTGGAACTCTGAATTTAACAATTATAGAGCCATCTATGATATGAAGGGAAGGTTAATATCAAAGTTAACTTCAAGATGAAAGCTTTTATAATTGCTGCTGTTCATCATCTGCACCTGTTGAAAGACTATTCAGTCAAGCTGGTCTTATACTGACTTCACAGCGTAACAGACTCTGAAAAATATTTTGAAACACTGCTTCTTTTTAAGAAAAATAAACAATTTTATTGATAAATGTAAATTCTGTTACACTTGTCTTAACATTGTATTGAAGATAACAAATATTATTTCTGATCAATGAATGTTCCCAAAAATACGGTGACCAGTCAAAATAGCCCAGCGACAAAATAGCCCCGTCAACGTATCTTTATAAAAATAATATTTATATGAGTTGATACATTAACCTATAACTTATTTCAAATTTGATTAAATGAAATGAGTTTTATGTTTTGATGGTGCTATTTTGACGGGGCTATTTTGTCGCCGGGCTATTACGACGGGGTGCCCAAAAATACTTATACTTATACTTGTACTTATACTTAAGTACATTGACTACAACGTACTTGTACCTGTACTTATAAGTACTTTCAGCCACGAGTACTTTGTACTTATACTTAAGTACATTTTTGGAGTACTTACTGGATATGCTTTTTAATTAGCAATCACAATATATAGCGGTAGAAAGGGGTTTATACATAAACAGTGGCAAGTTTCCCATTCTTATACTCACTAGTTCTTTTATGATTTCTGAATGATTTAACCGATTTCTGAAGAGAATCTTATATGTTGTACTCACTGAAAGACAGCATCTTTAGCCAGAGCTATCCTGAGATCCGAATCGGCGGTTCGCCAAAAGTTGCCCCATTCCCTTTGAACGATTCTGGCGTCTCCAGCGCTGCAGTGGGTGATGCGGTCATTGATTCCCTGATCAGCTGCGATGGTGCCGATCATAACGATACACCAAACCAAATTAATCTTTGCAAACATCGTCCTTTGAAAGACTATTGAAAAATATTAAGGAATGTACAATAACGAATTTACTTAAATAGAAATATTTGTTGACATATATTTGGAGGTTACATCTGTTATTTATTTGCATTAAGAACTTTTGGAATTTGGAATAGCTCATTTTTATGTTCTCATTTTTTATTTTTATGTTTGTAAACCTGCACCTGTGAATGTGCGTATAGATACACTAAATGTAATAATAATTTGTACCTGTCTAAGAAGACGAGCGGATCGAAATGGAAGTTTAATAAAACTGGAAATTATAAATATTCATCCACTGCGGTCATGTTTCACATCAGAGTTTGGTGGGATGTGATCAGCTGAGTTTTTCTAAAAAAAAATTAACATTTCATCGTCGATTTTGTGCTCGATTAAAAATCACAATTGTTTTGGCTATTTTCACGTAATTTGATGTAAAATTAGAGGACATACAATTTTTTAAAAACTTTTTAACAAACTTTGGACTAACCCGCCAGTTGTTGATTTTGTAAAAATTCGTAAAAAATGTCACTAAAATGTATTAAGCATACAAGAAGTGAAATTCATTGTTCGTTGTGGACTTCGGGCAGAAAAATATTTTGAAAAAGAAATGGTTTAAAGCCTATTTGAAGGCCTTGTGACGAAATTCAACTCGTGTTCACCCATCTGTAACAAAGCAGCAGAGGCGACATAGAGGCGAAACCTCTATACAATTCATTTACAACAACTACGCCAATTTGTTCGAAATTATTTTCCATTGACAATGATCTATCTATTGCAAACATTATTAAGAAAATATTAAGAAGTAAGCGCCAAAGTTTCCCACAACCGCCATTTGGAGTGATACAGCGTTTTTAGCAGGCTTCAGGTTTTAGTATTAAACGTTGTTACAATTCAAATGTAATATGTGATCCATACCTTGCTGCCCATTTAAAGTAAGATATCTACATTATTGAAACTGTTAACTGACGACCATACCGAGTAGATTTAAGAAAGCCTGATTGGCGTCTTCAGAACAAGATGGAAATAAATAACTGTAATAAAGATTAGGCCCCTTATAGGAGATTATAAGAAAATTGCTACGATTTCATTCCTTAAAAGAAAACAGGATAATTAACAAAACAGAAATTGCCTCCGATTTATTGGTTTTAACGTTCAACTTTGAGGTGATGACTTGTGTGAAGTAATTAGCTTAATTAGGAATGGCTTCAAATACTCCACTTAACATGTCGTTCATGCACTCTTCCCAAGCGATCATGTGCATACGGTAATCGAATTGACCAAGAACGCTTGCCGCGTGGGAAATGAATGTCTGTAAAAATGAAAAGTCAAAAATTGTATGTTTTTAAATGATTGGTAATGATTTTTAATGATGTAAATGCACACCTTAAAGTATTTCCCGAGCACCCCGGGTCTAGCAGCATGTTGATGTCCGAGATGTGCACTTGCAATACGAAGGGTTTTTTTGTCGTGAAGCAGGTTGACAAGGAGATCGTAATAATTGAAGATTCTCATGCAATGAGCCTCAAATTCCCCAGAATCTGGATCTTCAATTCGAACCTTTTGTAGGATTGACAATGTCGCAATATTGGTATCGCGACGATATTATCGCTGATACTATTGGCGGTATCGAAATGAATATCGCCGACTAACGGTTCTCGATACCAATACTATTTTCGAGTGTAAAAAATGATAAAAAATACAAATAGTAAAAATTTTAAATAATGATATTTTAAATATATTTTCATTTGATGTCATCGTCCTCGTCGTCGTCGTCATCGTCGTCATCATCATCATCATCATCATCATCATCATCATCATTATCATCATCATCATCATCACAACCCTGACCTTTTGAAACAGAGTCCTTGTTTCAGGATGTTTATCGACAATACTGCAAGAATGAAGTCAAATGTATGTATGAATGAAACTTGATGTTTTTGGTTATGTTCCAGTAATGCAATACTGATTGGACTCTTAAAGCCTGTTTCATAGTTAGCAATCAAAAATATATCACAATAGAAGGAAGTTTGTAAACAAACAGTAGTAAGATTCTTATAATCAATGTAAATGATTTAACTGATTTCTGAACATATTCTTGGTAGTTCTACTTACTCTAGGACGGCAATTTTAGCCATAGCTATCCTTAGACCCGAATCAGCGGCTCTCCAAATGACTCCCCATTCGCTTTGAACGATTCTGGCGTCCCCAGCGCTGCAGTGGGGTTTGTGTTCCTTTTCAGCGGTGATGGCGCCGATCAGAATGATACCCCAAACCCATTTAATCTTTGCAAGCATCGTCTTTTGAAAGAACCTCCTAAAAAATGTTAAGTCTGTAATAACGAATTTCTTTAAGATAGAGATATTGTAGAGCCAAGCAATATGAAGTTAAATCTGTTATTTATTTGCATACTCTGAAAAAGTTTGGAATTAATAACTCATTTTATGTTTTTAAACCTACACTTGCTTTGCAAACGTGCGTTTTCACATACTAAATGTATTAATAAATTCTACCTGTATAAGAAGACAAACCGATCGAAATGGATGTTCTAAATTATAAATATTCGCCAATTGCGGTCATGTTTCACATCAGGACTCTGATCAGCTGAATTTTTGTAAAAAAAATTCTCATTTCATAGTCGATTATGTGTTCGATTAAAAATCACAATTGTTTTAGCTATCTTTAAGTACTTGGATGTAAAATTAGAAGACATTCAATTCTATACACTTTTTAACGCACTTTGGATTTTGTAACAATTTGTATAAAATGTCTCTAAAAAGATCTTTTTGCATTCAAAAAGTGAAAATCATTGTTCGTTGTGGACTTCGGGCAGAAAAATATTATTAAAAAAAAGTGATTATAAATCCGTTTGAAGGCTTTGTGACAAAATTCAAGTCGTGTTCACCCATTTGTAGCGAAACAACAAAATGCTACAAAATTCATTTACAACGACTATGCCATTTTTTTCGGCAATATTTTCCACCGACAATGATATATTTATTGCAATCATCTATTAAAAGGTAAGCGCCAAAGCTTCGCACCACCATCAGTTATACAGCGTGATACAGCGTTTTTAGCAGTCTTCAGTCTTTAGTATTAAACGTTGGTACAATTCAAATGTAATATTTGATCCATACCTTGCTGCCCATTTAAAGTCAGATATCTACATTATTGAAACTGTTAACTGACGACCATACCGAGTAGACTTAAGAAAGCCTGATGGCGTCTTCAGAACAAGATGGAAATAAATAATAACTGTAACAAAGATTAGGCACCTTACAGGAGATTCTAAGTAATTGGAAAGTAGCGGACGGATGTGCCGGATCGCCCAGATGAGATGATTGCAGGATTTGATAATAGAAGCGGAATGTTCTTTGAAGGTGAGGTGTGAATCAAAAATAACACCGAGGAGCTTGAGAATAGTAGAGGAAGGAAGGAGGTGCCGGGTTATGGAAAGAGGAGGCGACAGAGTTTTCAGGCGAACGGGTGTGCCAATGAACATAATTTCGGATTTCTGAGAATTCATTTGGAAAAAGTTAACGAGATGCCAAGCATTGATGGCACTTCCGCAGATTTTCGAGTTGATCTGAGATACTATGGCTGGAGAGGATAGAGAAAAGACTTGTGTCATCTTCTTACATATGGAAGGATATGTTGAAGTTATGAATAATGTTAGACAAAGGTGAAGTATAGGTTGTGAAAAGCAAAGGTCCCAAGACAGAGCCTTGAGGAACACCGGCATGTAGTTCAACTGGAGGGGAGGAAGGATCACCTAGTTTAACATATTGGGTTCTGTTGGAAAGGTAAGATTAAAGCCAGGAGAGTGCAAGGCCATCAATTCCAAAGTCAGACTGAAGTCTCTCCAACAATATCTGGTGGTTTATGGTATCAAAGGCAGCTGAGAGGTCGAGGCTGACCATCACAGCGCAATTGCCCTTGCCACAGATGTCGGTAAAATTGTTGAAAATGTGTGAAAGAGCTGTTTCTGTAAAAAAAAACCAGGTCTGTAGGCAGATTGGAGTGAAGAGAAATTAGAGGATGCTGTGATATGAGGTCGAATTCTGGACAGAATGAGTCTTTCAAGTAGTTTTGATATTGTAGAAAGGTTGGAGATAGGTCTGTAATTGGTAGGCGAACTTTGATCGAGGCTTGGCTTTTTTAGAAAAAGAAGGACTTGGGCCCTCTTGAAGATGGACGAAAAAGTGTCAGTGTTTAAAGAAAGGTTTGCTAGGTTAGAGAGGATTGGGGATAGAATTAGAGCTTATATCTTGAGAAGAGGAGTGGGGAGAGTATCGGGAGTAGATGACTTGTTGGGCAGTTAGCGAATAAGCTTGAGAACCTCTTCCGAAGACGCACTTTAGGATTGAAATTGGGATGCCTGAGAATTGCCTGGCTGGAAAACATGAAATGGTTGATGAGGCGAGGATGTTGACGATTGATTCGTGGATTTTGGTAAGCTTCGAGATGAAAAAAGATTTAAAAGAATTGACCAAGTTTGAGCACTCATTGCGTTGACGAAGATAGCGACGTTCCAAGCGCCGGTAGGCTTTTTTTTGCTTCGATTACTTCATGAGAGAGCTTGTAATTAGGCTGGTGACCAACTCAAATTTCCTGATTGGGGCGTGTCTGTCGAAGAGCTCCTCTAGAGACTTATGGACTTGTGTGGCGAAGCCGTCAGTCGAGATTGCTGATTAGGAGTTTTTCAGAGAGGCGAAGAAGGTCTTCCTCAAAAAAGTCCCAGTTGATCCTTCTGAGGCTGCGGCGATGAATGATACGGGTGGAGGGAGAGGTTTGTCAATAGAGATATTGCAGGAGATGAGATGATGATCAGAGTAGGTGACTTCATTTATTTCTATGCTTGAGATGAGGCTATTGTGTGTTGATGGGGTGATGAGCAGGTCGAGCATGTGGCCTTTGAAATGAGTTGGAAAAGTTACATGTTGAAGGAGTCCATGGGAGTCGATCAAGTTTTTTTTGATGTTCGTCGATGATGGTACCTGAACCAGCGGCGTTTGAAGTCTCCGCAAATGATGAAAGATAGGTTTTGGGAGGAAATGAATTATGAAAGAGGAGGTCTCCAAACTCTTTTAAGGAAAATGACGTGACGGGACCCGGTAGACGATATAAGGATGAGATGAAGGATATCTTGCGGTTATTGAACTTGAGGTGGAGGCCTTCGAATTATGAAAGAACTAATTCTATCTCAAAATTTAGCATTGACTTCAAAGTTAGTTGGCATAAGATATTGAACATCGAACCAAAGAAGAGGTTACAAAGAAAATGGAAAACGGAGGAAGAAGTAATGATGAGACAATGTCATTATGAGGAAGTCAATAGCAAAGTGTTTGAATGGTTCTCGCTCCAAGAATCTACCAGTAACAGGTTCATTGCTGAAAGACATTTATAATTTACAATTTATTTATCTTATTTTTTTAGTGCACAAAAATTTTCCTTAGGGCACTACAACAAGCAAATCCGATTTAGTTATCCGAGTAAGGAAAAAAAATCAAACCATTATTAAAAGATTTTTTTAATAAATTGTAATAGCTGAGTATTTTCTTAAATCTTGTCTTCAAATGGAATAAATTGACTTCTGTTTACAATTTGTATGAGTTTACTATTTCCAATGATTTAACATAGACACCATGGTATAGGCAAAACCGTTCATAGGGTCATTTTTTGCTGCAATGTTAAACTGCCTCTATAGGCAGTTTTTATTTTACTTTAATGTAATATTACAGGACTTTCACTTCTTTACTTTTGGACAAGCTTCCGATTAATCTGCTAGTTGTTGATTTTGTAACAATTTGTAAAAAAAATGTCTTTTTGCATTTAAAAAAAGATCTTTTTGCATACTGAAAAGTGAAATTCATTGTTCGTTGTGGACATCGGGCAGTAACATTTTATGAAAAAAATGTAGCCCACTTGAAGGCCTTGTAACGAAGTTCACCCATTTTTAACGCAGCAGCACAATAGCTACGAAGAGACCTACAAAGTTCATTTACAACGATTACAGCAATTTGTTCTGCATTATGTCCCATTGATAATGTCAAGGTAAACGCCGAGGATTCCAGCCATCACCGTTGGAGTGAGACTGAATCCTGATATGTTTTGTATTTGCCGGTCCCCTGACCTCTTGAACACATTTCTAGTCTAATTGATTTGGCTTTGTCACTTGTTTGTCTTAATGTTTAGACAAATAAATGTTTCCGCATTTGATTCAATCTGATTATGTTGGTCTGCATATTCGTGGGTTTTTTACAGGGCTGTTGTTGTGCTTTGATTCTGACCGCAACTTTGATAAATGAAATGTTAGCAACTTTTCAATTAATAATCGTTGTTGCCAATCTCTAATGGGATAACCTAGAAGCAATTTTTATATGCACCAAATAAGCATATAAATCGCCTTATCATCACCATAGAAACACTTTTAATATTATTTTTAATTTAGCTATTTATTTTAAGAAAAAATGTACATTGTTGATGCCACAAGTTTTGACCAATATCAATGATTTTTCATGCTTTTGAGAATTCTATTTACCAATCATATTTTTAGTCCTGAAATGTTCTTAAATGAATCCTTCTCATTTTAAATTCTAAATTTACTCTTAACGTACATTTAAGCAGATATATATTATTTACATTTTCATTGTCAAATCCCTTAACCAACTGGCACAATGTGAAAATATAACAAAGTAGTTTATCACCACTAGAAGTCGTGGAGCACTGGCGCATTTGTCGACCCAAAATGATTGAGATTATTCCGCATCGGTTTATATATTTTGTAATTATAGTTTATGAGCATAAACATTGTTCTTTGTGGGTCATAGCATCCTTAAAACATGATGGTAATAAGTAACTGTAATAAATTTTAGGCACGTTATAGATTCTAAGTAATTGCTACGATTTCGAAGTGGATTATTATTATTATTATTATTGTTATTATTATTATTTATTTTCTCAGCCAAACAAATGTTTAAACCATAAAATTCATAAAAATCTCCAGCTAATGGTGTCGCAACCGTTGATTCTGTGATAGAGTTTGTTTCATGCGTTTGACTTCGGCAACAAACAGTTCTTCACACACCTTACATGTATTGATGGAAGCCAGCGAACTTTGAAATATGGGTGTGATGCAGCATCGATTATAAAAGACTTCATTTTGAAGTTTATTGCTATGTTCTCAAATTTCAAAATATCTCCAAACCTTTTCTGCATTACAATCTGAATAGCTATTATTAAACTTGCAACGTAAGTCGATGAAGCCGAATTAAGTCTTAGTTGTATGGTGTGTAATGTTAATGTTGTGTCTTCTCCTTGTAACTTGTCTAGAGCTTGTGCAATTGATCTTGATGTTTAAACAGACTATATAAAAAACCTCAACAAATATTTAAAGTCCCCCTTCTGGGCCTGAGAGAACCCCGGGACATAACGCGCAAGCCACAACATCATCGACATTTAAAAAAACAATCCGTACAATACATAATAATACGCCATCGTTTTTAGTTTTTTGCTTGTGATGCTTCCACTTGAGGTAAGTGACCCGAACATCCATTTTTTCAAAAGCATCGAAGGCTCTCTCCAATGGTCTGCAATCGCTTTTGGACTTCTGGATGAAGACCTTCTCCCAATACTCAAGCATTCTTTTTCGTTGTCTCCACTCAATATAAACTGAGCTCCTAAACTTAGATTTTTTCTGAACATTCTTTGAACTTTCGCATAATGTTGTCTTTGCAACTCCATTTTCTTTGCTTTCTTTGATTGATGGTTGGCTGTTCTGACAAACTCGAGAGTTTTGGATCAATTCAAAAAAGCTTCTTTGTTGCATTTATATTGACATCTGGAATTAGTGCGGATGTTTCATTTCTTTTTGATTTTGTTTTTGTTACGTATTTGTCTCAAATTTCTTAGATGTAATAAATGAACGTTTCCTCTTTGCATTTGAACTAAGCTTTCAATTAAATTGACATAACGATGTTTTGAAAAACATTGTACGACCATGTTCGGAACGTTTTTAAGGATTAATTTCAATAATTCATAAAAAATGATTATTTGGTTTAGCTTCTAAAGATCCAAAGTAACATAACGTCAACATTAAAATAACAATTACAACACGAGTATATTACCAACTTTTCTACTTCCCGTTTGAAGATGAGGTGCTATGTTTTGAAATTTAAAAAAGCGAGTTAGTTTTGAGCTGTATTGGACATTTTTAAAAGGCTCGAAATTAGAAATGAACAACATTCTCATTTATTGATAAAAATACTGATCTATAAATAGACTATAAAGTCTTATTATTTAAAACAGATCTACTATTTTGAATAAACTTGGAAATAAAGGCTGGCTCAACACCTTTTAATGTGGTGCAACATAAAATGAATTATCTTTATAAGCAATATCTGGTAGAATAACTAATAATTTGTTAAACATGCTAGCGATACTTGAGCTCAATCAGGAATGACATCAAATACTCCTTGGAAAATGGTCTTAAAACAGGTATTCCAAGAGAAGTGATGGAGATTATCAATGGCGTGAACGAAATAACCAAATGTGATTGTTTTAAAAGTCTGAAAAGAAAATAATAATCACAATTACAACACATCATAAATAGTACTGAATGAAACACAGAATTACAACTTGTTCTATATAATTAAAGTGTTGTAATTATTAAAATTATAATTTAAGTATTCTTGATGAACCTCGAAATATCTTCCCAGCACGCCCGGTCTCACAGCATGTTGACTTCCGAGATGTTTACTTGCTTCGCGGACTGCTTCCTTGTTGTGGAGGAGGCCGACGAGATGGTCAACTTGATTAAAGATTCTTAGACAATGGGCTTCAAATTCACCAGAGTTAGGATCATCGATTCCAACTCCCCGGAAAAGCTCAATGGAATCAGGATGGACTTCGACGACTCTGGATGGGATTAGCCAGTGTGAGCCAGTATTTTTATTAGTATTAATAATTTGTAGATTAGGTAACTGAAAAAGAAAAATATGCGTTAAGGATTTAATTGATGCATTAAGCAACAACGATCTGTTTGATATGAAAGATGGAATTTAAACAAAAATATATAAAAACATTTGCTACTTAATTAGGCACTTGTTGCGATACACATATGGCGCTTTATATTATTATTATCATCATTATTGTTAATATTTTTATTTTTATTTTACTTAAAATATTAACGATTAGGGCGATTAGGAATATAATGAACTTAACTTACAGCAAAATGGCTTTTTTAGCCAATGCGACTTTGAATCTTGGTTCAGTATTAAGCCACAAACTGTTCCAATCCCTTTGAACGAGTTTAGCATCTCCTCTGGTGCATTCTTTTTCGCGATCACCGTGGTAACGATCGGCAAAGATTGCTCGGGCCAAAACCAAGCTCAAAACAAGAAATGTCGAGGTCATGGCAACAGAAGTCGCTCATATGTGGGAAGGAACCTCCATTTAAAATGTATTGTCAATGGGTGGTGTTTCATTTCAAAATTTTTTGTAGATCGATAAGGCTCTCTCTAAGTTACTATTTCAAAAGACTTGATTCCCATTATTTAAAGCTTAGGTGCACATCTAATTTATTTAATTAAAATAATTGTAAAACCACTAACTGTCCACTAACAAAAGTTGAATTTACTAAAGGAAGAACAAAAAATATAAAAAAAATAGCATTATGAATAATAAACAGGAGTCTCCTATTAAGGAAACCAAATGAACCTATTGTTCAAGGTGACCTTTGTAACGAAACTGTTTAGAAATGTGTCTCGAATGATTTTGAATAAACTCAGCTACAAAATTATATGCACATCATTTTAAACCCTTGCAAATTAAGTATTTGTTAATTTTCAAAAGACTAAGCTAGACAACCATAAGTTAGCTATTGTCGATTATCAAATTTTATTAGCAATCCAAAATCTAATGTTTAAATGTTGTTTTCCGATCTTGAAGATAAATTACGAAAAACATAAAGGCTGTTTTCTTGCAATATAAGTTATGTTATTAAAATTTCTTTGAAAAAAGAGTGACAGTTATCACGAAAATAGTTAGATTTAAGTGGTCATGGGATAACTGAATCGTTTGATAGTTCAGATTTATCATGATGGTTTTGTCAAATAAAGAAATTTGGAGAAAATTGAAGCCATATAGGCAATAACAGTTCAATCAAGCTCAGTAATTAATTAACTCACTCACTCACTCAAAGTTCCAGGGTTTTGTGATTCGGTTGGTGAAGAAATGGAGCCTGTGAGTGGTGGAGCATTTTTTTGTCGTAGGCGGAGGGTGTGACCACGTGTCCGAGATATCATGAAATCGGGTAATTTGGAAATAGTGATAAGAAAACATTTGAATCTATGGAATGGCAGTGACGACCCGCTGCAGCATGATGACCAGGCAAGCATCCCTTGAGAATTTGTGGAAAACATCAAAAGCAAGAGTAACGTCACTCACCACGATTGATTTGAGAGTCTAAAAATATTTATAATCAGTTATTGTCACTTACCATTGTTTTTGACTGTTGGTGAAAGCGAGTAATTGTAGAAAAGATCCATTTCTTTGAGGCCTCATGTTTCAGTATTAATTCAAATTGTAATTAAAATATGTGTTTTATTTCTTGATGCACAGTTAAAGTCAGATATCTATTATTAAAACACCTAACCGCCGACCACGTCGAGTAAACCTAAGGAAGCTGATTAGAAATCGAGTAGTTTGCATTTTGAAAGAGTAGTTTAAACTGTTTATTAACAGTAGAAGTATGGAGCACTGGCGTGTTTTTCGACCGATAATGAAGACCCATCTCTTCAGGACTTCATGGGACAGCGACGACACAAGGCGCCTTTGACGCTACGCACACGGCGCTTTATAAATTAATTATTATTATTATTATAATGGTTAGTTGAGATTTTACGTTAGTTTTACGTACTTTGTCAATGATTATAACCAGAGATATTGTTATTTGTGGGTCAGAGAGTCCTCAAAACATTATGGAAATAAATAACTATAATAAAGATTAGGCTCTAATCAGGAGATTCTCAGTAATCGCTACGATTTCATTCCATAAAAGAAGACAAATAACAAAACAGAAATTGCCTCCGATTTATTGGTTTTAACGTTATACCTTTGGGGTGATGACTTGTGTGAATTAATTAGGAATGGCTTCAAATACTCCATTTAACATGTCGTTCATGCAAGCTTCCCATGTGAAGAAATGGAAATTGTAATGACTGAAAACGTTTACCGCATACGAGATAAGTGTCTGGAAATGGTAAAATTAAATTTGTATATTTCTAAAGAATTGGTAATGATTTTTAATGATGTAAATGCACACCTTAAAGTATTTCCCGAGCACCCCGGGTCTAGCAGCATGTTGATGCCCGAGATGTGCACTTGCAATACGAAGGGCTTCTTTGTCTTGGAGCAGATTGACAAGGAGATCGAAGTAATTGAAAATTCTCAGGCAATGAGCTTCAAATTCTCCAGAATTTGGATCTTCAATTCGAACCCGTTGAAACAGAATCTTTGCTTCAGGATGTTTATCGACAATGCTATAAGAATAAATTTAAATGTATGTAGTTTAAAAGTGAAATTTGGGGTTACATCACCTGAAACTCGGTGTTTAAGTTAGTCTCCAGTAATACATGACTGATTGGTGTCTTAATCTTAAATTATATTATATAATTAGCAATCAAAATATATCGTGGTAAAATGAGTTTTATAAATAAACAGTTTCAATTTTTTTGTAATTCTTATTACTCTTTCGATTCCTTATCTCTGGGCACTTCTCTCCCTGCCTCACCATGCCCCCCCTTTCAACGACCATTTATGTTTGCATATTATTTTTGTAAATGATTTAATTACTTTCTGAAGAAATTCTTCTCAGTTCTACTCACTGAAGGAGAGCATCTTTAGCCAAAACTATCCTGAGATTCGAATCAGCGACTCGCCAAATGGTGCCCCATTCCCTCTGAATGACTTTGGCATCTCTAGCACTGCAGTTGGTTTTGTGATCATTCAGTCCCTGGTCAGCGGTGATGGTTCCGATCAGAACGATAGTCCAAACCCATTTAATTTTTGCAAACATCGTCTTGTGAAAGAAACTCTTGCCAAATTTGAATTCTGCAATAACGAGTGCCATTAAAATAGAAATATTTGTAGCCATGTTTTAGGAAATTACATCTGTTATTTATTTTAGAATTTCGATAAAGTTTAGAATTAGCAAAATAGCTAAATTAATAACTCGTTGATATCGGTAGTATCGATATACTAAAGTTAATAATAATTTGTACCGGTCTGAGAACTCAAACTGATCGAAACAGATGTTCACAATTATAAATATTCGGCTATTTCGGCCATGTTTTGCATCAGTGTTTAAAGGACTCTGATCAGCTGAATTTTTGTTTAAAACAAATCGCATTCTTTGATCGATTCTGTGATTGATCACAAATCACGATTGTTTAGCTACTTTCAAATCTTGTTCACCATATCAATTCAAATAAGTTTCTCACCTTTGTCTGCATTGAAATTGTCATAAAATTTGTTACATTGAGATTGACTTCTGATATTTGTGCGGACGTTTCGTTTGTTTGATTTTGTTTTTGTCACTTATTTGTCTTCATGCTCTTAGATGCTATTTTGGGAAAATATAAATAAATGTTCCCTCTTTTCAATTACATTTTGGGCTTTCGTTCATATATGAAAGTCATCAAAATTGATTAATTGTTTTCGTTTCTAACAGTTTCAAAGTTATATAAATGCATACCTTAAAGTATTTATTAAGTAACATTAAAATTACACTGATAAAAGGAATTGATACCTTTCTATTTTCTTGTCCAAGGAGAAGTGTTATTTATTTTGATATTAGTTAGTCAACAAGAATTTATTTAACAATTTAAATATGATTGTCAAATATCTCTGCTTTTCTGCGTCTTTTGAAGTAATAAACTCATTTTTATCTGTGTCACGTGATTTTTATCATATTTGTTTTTTTAATTGTTCAGAAATGGCACAATATAATCTTCGTCTTCCTACTTGTAACTTTACAAAGCGTTTTAGGGTGAACTTCTTTAAAATTATGTAATATTTAATAGTAAGTACAAGGTCGATGTTCGTATGTTATTGGTTAGTGTATATCAAACGTTGAGAGCAATCCTTAATCTAATGTTTAAATTTTATTTTCTAGGGCTGCGGATTCAATCGATTAATCGTTAAAAATATTATTCTGTCAAAATTTCTGTAATCGATTAATCGGTGTTTTGTCAATTTATTTTAAATTTAATAGTCTTCTTTTTGGTTACTTGCCTTTCCTCAACATTAGTTTTGTTATTTAGTCAGAACGTGATCGACAACATCTAGTATCGAAAATAACATTAAACATCTCAACAGGAGTTGAAAAATCATTTTATTTATAAGCTGAATATGAAATGGACTGTAATAAAATACAAACAAGGTAAATGCTCTTGGCAAAATAGTCGATGGCGACAAAATTCACTGCATCCTTTGAAACGCCAAGACTTTACCGACACTGACCGACAGAGTTCTGAAGCAACAATCAATAGCGAATTTCTTGTCGTATCAGACAAGCAAAGAAGCCTGTAAGCGACAAAACTTTCTGCTGACTTGAAAGTCAATTGGAAGAACTAAATAACGGATTTGCTTGTTGTAGTGCCAACACATCCCTACACATGGGATCTTTTTTGTGCACATACATCATGCATCATCATACAAAACATCATCGTGTACGATTCACAATCGACAGTGATTGCTGAGATGTTCAAAAAAAGTTGGCGGAGTTTTGGAGAAGCATTCACAGCAAGCCTACTTACCTTCTACAAAGTGACTGATTGTATTATTTAACATTGTATTAATGTGCTGTTACTGTGTGTAATTAAATCCATTACACTGCGTCAGTGGCTCAGAGGGTGGCGTGCCTGCGAACGACGCTAAAAGCAACTATCGTTATGTATCGTGTTCGACCCAGCTTGCACCGCCACGAAGCGCCCCTTGCGGCGCTATACAAATGGTTGAGTGCTCCTGACGCTATACAAATAGAGATGTAAAAAAACATGTTTTTTTGTCCGAGTTTTTAAAGTGTTTTTTATGAGTTTTTTTTTACTGTTTTTTATGTGTTTTTTTTTTTGGTTTTTTTAATTTGTTGAAAAATGATAGTTTATGATTAGATAAACAGATTTATTGCAACATAAGTAAAAATACATTACAAAACTAGAACAACAGTGCTGATTTAAATCAAGTTCTGAGTTCATTTCAACAAATTCACTGTCTTCATCCTTCTCAAATTCTTCGTTTTCTGCTTCAGAGTTGTGATTACCTTTTGAAGTACTGCAAGCTGTAAGCATTTTTTTAAAGCTGTAAATAAAACCAGTTTTCCAGACCTGTTTGTGGTGAATCGGTTCCGTTTATCATTTTGGATAAATGAAAATGCACTGAAACTTCTTTCGATTACAGCGGTTGTTGCCGGCAATGAAAAAAGCTTAGAAGCTACTTTAGCAAGAGGCCGTGATGAACATATACCTTTCCACCAGGCTATTGGTAGGACTTGAAGAGATGACTGCAAAACAAACTGTTTGCTTACAACCTATATCTGGATCGATAATTTGCTAAATCAGCCATAACACGTTCTCACATGCATCAATTACGTCTTCTTCATTGATACGCTGTTGGTCAATGCTGCGATTATCTAGCAAGTTAGCTACTTTATGTATCGTTTTCAGGCAGAACTTTTTCTCTCCAGCAGAACATCATTTATCTTGTCTATTTCTTGTGCAGAAAGTTGAAGAGACGTGAATGAATTGGAGAGTGCGCTTTGAAATGGGTGCTAAGCTCATTAAATAATTTTGCGACAAACCTCATTTGTGGGCTATCCGCTCAAGAAATGCCATCCCATCTGCAAATGGTTTCAGCAACATTAAAACTTAATTTTTAAAGTTATAAATATTTTTTTTTGTTTTTTATGTTTTTTGTGTTTTTTTTTGTTTTTTGTTTTTGTTGAATTATTTCAAGAAGAACAAACCATTTTGTAATAAAACAATTGAAATATTTCACGCTCACATCTCTATATACAAATAAACATACTCTACTCTAAATTAATTTTCAGTTTAATTCAAAGTTTTTAAACAAATAAACGAATTTACAACGCATTTGTATGGCACGGTTGATTTTTTTAGTTACGGTTGGATGATTGCGTATATGCAGAGTTGCGACGCGACAGGATCGGTTAAAAATAGTTGGAATATATGCGTGTTATACTTCATCAAAATTAATCGATTGAAATAAATTCCTATTAATCGATCAAGACAATTTTAATCGTTCGCAGTCCTATTAGTTTCCTATAATAAAGAGAAATTAAAAAAAAACAAAAAGGTTGTCCTCTTTTCAATATAAATTATGTTATTAGAATTTCATTGAAGAAAGGAAATGACAGTTGTAATGAAAATATTTAGGTATAAATGATAAGATGACAAAATCATTTGAGAGTTAAAATTTATCAGGATTTTTATTCAAATAAAGGAATTAGAGCAAAATTGAAACCATATAGTTAATAGCAGTTGAATCATTAACTATTTTAGCTTGATAAGAAAACATTTGAATCTATGGAATGGCAGTGACGACCCGCTATAGCATGGTGACTAGGCAAGCATCCCGCGAGAATTTGTGGAAACCATCAACAGCGACAGCAATTTCACTCATAGCGATTAATTGGAGCGTAAGAATATTTAAAATCATTTTTTGACAAGCCTACGTTTACCGAATGAGTTAATCGAATGTTTACCATAAAATAGTTTCCGAGGACGCCGGGTCTGGCAGCATGTTGATGACAAAGATGTTCGCTTGCTTTGCGGAGGACTTTTCTGTCGTGAAGCAGGTTGATAAGGAGATCGCAGTAATTGAAGATTCTCAAGCAATGGGCTTCGAACTCGCCAAAATTATGATCATCGATTCTAAATCTCTGAAAGTTCCTTAGTTTCTGAGTGGCTCTCGAAGACTCTGCATCGAAAAATTCCAAACCACTGTACTTTTTCAATGTCAAAGAATTTACGGCCAATATAATATTTTGTGAGGCTTAAAATCAAGCATGATAATTATGAGCATGAGCCAAACCTAAGAAAAAATGTTTGATCATATGATGATTGCATATGAAAAGAAGAGAACATTTTTTTTATTTTTCCACAAGAAAATACGTTGACCAGTCACTTCAGTTTTTTAGTCAGTCAGTTCTCGGTTATTATTTGATTTTCAAAAAGTCATAACCCTAATAATAAAAATGCACCCAAAAAATAATTTATTCTTTTGGCCTTCCAGGTCGAGGCCAATTTTAAAACCCTGGCACTGGCAGCCACCAAACCATAAAAAAAAAAACATAGACAATATCAAACTTAGGACTATTTATTTGTTAACAATTACGGACTAATTCACTTTTTTAATGGCGCATCGATTTAACAGATCTGTTAAAGTTAATGTTTTATGTTTTTAAAGATATCACATTCAGTTCGTTCTAGCATTCATTTGCACTACTATAACCAATTTTAATTTTACAGAAAATCAATCTAAGCATCTTTTTTGTTAATCTTTTATTTTTTAAAATATTGACGAGTTGCAATTGCGATGTCAAAAGGCTGTCAACACCCCTTCTTCCGGGTTCAATTCAACGATCAGCTTAAAGTCTTATTCAACAATGTTGCTGATTTAACAAATAGATGAGTAAGGAGCCATTTAATCATCTATTAGTTAAATCGAATTTGTTAAATCTGTAAAACGTTGAGTTTATTGGGGAACGGCATCTACAATTCCTTTGGTGAGAGCCTTGAAGCAAACTTTCCAGGCAGTTTTGTGGAAATCATCGACAAGGTGCTCGAGACTGTCCACAAGAATCATTCCGAATGTCTGCATTCATAATATTTAGATTCATTAAGGCTGAATTATAAAAATATTAATTTATTTTAAATAAAACTAAATAAATCCCCCCTTTACCTTAAAGTATTTTCCAACAACGCCATGTCTTTCGGCGTGTTGATGACCAAGATGTTCGCTAGCTTCGTGGAGAGCATCTCTGTCTTGGAGCAGGTTGACCAGGAGATCGAAGGAATTGAAAATTCTCAGAGCATGAGCCTCAAATTCGCCAGAGCTTGGGTCATCGATCGACACTCCGCGAAAGAGTTCCTTAGCCTCGGGGTGTTTTTCGACAAGTCTAGAATACATGAAAAATAGCTTCGTAAATGGTTTTCAAACACTGTTGCTCAAAGCTATTTTAATGGCATAAAAATATATTTAAAAAGACAACGTTATTGCTACATTATCTACCAAATTATATTACAAATTTATTATTTTATAATAATAATAATTATTATATATAATTATAATAGTAATTAATTAAAATAATAATAATTACATATAATATTTATTATATATATAAATACAATAATATATTAAAATATATTATATATCATTATATAATTATTATTTATATAATTATATATTATAATTATTATTATTTATATAATTATATATTATAATTATTATTATTTATATAATTATATATTATAATTATTATTATTTATATAATTATCATTATTATTTTCGTAGAGCATTACTTACTCCAAAAGGAGGTGCTTTGCCAATTCGACTTTGAAGGACGAGTCACTGTTTTCCCAAAGGTGATCCCATTCTTCCTGAACTAGAGTACCGTCTCCTGCACTGCAGTGAATTTCATGATCGTGATCGCCATGCAGATCAGCGAAGACTGAGCCGACCAGTGCAAGGCTCAAAATTACTGTAAGCTTCAGCATCGTGACGTCTCAAGGCTTTAAACGAGAAAGGGCGAGAGAGGGCTAGGGGTTAGGTTTATGTTTGCAATCACATTGTTATCAACAAAGGCGATTTACACATAGCATAATTTGGATTAGCAAACAGTTCTTTGATGGAAATCCTTGCAAATTATTTCAACCGATAACTAAGCTATTGTTTCAACCTAGTCTCAAATTTACCTGGCACTATAACATTGAATTATGTAATAAGAAATATTTAAATTATTTTACCAATTTCTCGCGGTTACTCGGAGGCTCCAGAAGAGGTGCTGGTCGAAACAGTTGAGAGCCGCTATTTACGTAGGCCCACATTCCAAAAATGGTACTCTGCTTCTTTTCAAGACCAGAGCAAAGTTCACAACGAACAATGAGTAATAATTTCTTCAATGACATTGAAAAATTGTCTTAAGGTCAATTTTGATGTCTGGTCAATTTTAAATAATATTTTTTGTATTGAAGACAATATGTCCTGGCGGTTTAATTAAATTTAATCTTTCGTCAATAAACTATCAATAAGCATTTTGGCTTAATAAAAATATCGATCGTTTTTAGAATAAATTATAGTAATGTCATAATTTAGGATAAGTAAGATCTATATCTCAGAGATATTCTAAACTGAAATTGGAAATTTTGTATTTACATTATGAGCCGTTATTCACAATGTTATTCCAAAGTCCAGCTAATTACTTTATTTAACAGTCTGTAACTTTATCACTATTAATATGTTATTAAAAAATAAATTGTTATATTTGATTATGTTACATTCAGTTATATGGAATTTATATTTCCACTGCCATCAATTATTATAATTTCACTCCGTTTCAGGTTCGCGTTTGTCTTATTATATTAATTTTGGAACCATTTTGCAATATTGAAGATTTTAAATGAGATCATTTTCGAATTCTTATGAGCTGTGCGTTTGTCATGTAAAAGTTTTTAATTTCTTTTTCAAAATTAAATTCATTGTTCTTAGCGAACTTTGTCTATTTCATGAAACGAAGCAGACCTATTTTTTGTAATAACAGTCTATGTATGTAACGGTTCTTGATCATTCTTTTCATTGTCTAGAATATAACTTTCGATAATTTTGGAGAATTCGCATGTTTGATTAATTAATTTATACATTATATTCTAGGGAAGGAAACAATTTAATTTGATAAATTTTGATATTCAGCTGAATGTGATCTTATAAAAATGAAATGTACGCTAGATCGGGGTTCGAAAGAGTCAATTTTATGTGATGTATTGAAATTAGGATTATAAGGGAGTTGCAAATGAACCATCTGGTAAATCCAGCTGCCTATCGACCATGGTTAGGGTAAAGCTTTCTAAATCTTCATTGCTTGACGTTATTGTTGAAAACATCATAAATATCATTATAATAACAATAATAATAATCATCATCATCACCATAATAATAATAATAATAATAATAATAATAAATAATAATAATAATAATAATAATAATAATAAATAATAATAATAATAATAATAAATAATAATAATAATAATAATAATAATAATAATAATAATAATAATAATAATAATAATAATAATAATAATAATAATAATAATAATAATAATAATATAATAATAATAATAATAATAATAATAATAATAATAATAATAATAATAAATAATAATAATAATAAAGCAGGAAGTGATGAAAGAAAAAAAAGAAAGAATACCTTCGAAGAGTCAAACAGATTCTGAAGACTCAGTTAAAACAAGACAATAGCGATTAACAACCTTGCCATCCCCGTTATAAGTTATTGTTACGGCGTACTTGAATGGGTCAGATCTGATCTACAAAAGATAGACAGGAGGACAAGGAAGTTACTTACCTTAGCTGGCGCACCTCATCCCGGTGTGGACAGATTGTATTTCAGTCGATCGGAGGGAGGAAGAGGCCTTATCAGTATTGAAAATTTATTTGAAAAGACAATGCTCTATCTGAGAATCCACATCCAGTAAAACAAACAAAATAGACTATTGGGTTTAATCAAATTAATTGAAACAGCAAAAAAGTATTCAATTTTAAAGGAAAACGAAAAGATAAATCAAATTTACTCGATAGGCATTAATCAGATTTTATACAAAGATGAATTCAGTCAGTTAATAGAAAAATTTTACATCGATAACTGTAAAAATAAGGCTCTCCGTGTCAGTTCATTAATGGAATAACCAGCATAACAACCAAGGCAGGAATAGACATGAGGGGAACTTGGACATGGATTAAAAGTTCAGAACTAAAAATTAAGACAGAAAGTCTAATACAGTACAGTAATGAGGAGCAAACACTCAACGCAAGATACTTTCAAAAAACGATACTGAAACAACAAGAGACAGGAACATCCAGAATGTGCCATAGTCACGTTGAAGGTATTAGTCAGTTAGTATGTGGATGATGGCACCCATAGAGTACAGTCAGGACGGAAACCATAAGGACACCCCATTATTTCGTAATAACTCGATAAAGAAAAATTTGATTGTGGGGAAATTTTAGTATGTTATGTATTTATATATTTGTGATTATCTTGTAAATTTTCATCAAAATATGTTTGTGCATTAATTTTAAAATTCCAAAAACGTGATTTCGGGGCGTCCAATAACCATAAAAGACACTTGCACAAATCATCGAAAAAAGATTAAAAACTTTTAAAAAAGTTTAGTAATATGAAATAATGTTTCCTTTATTTTCAATAACTTTAAAACATCTGTCAACCATTGATTTTATTAGAGTTTTTACGAGTTTTCTGTCCAGTTCTTTCCAGGCTCTCCTAATGGCATTTTTCAGGTCAGATTTTGAGTGAAACTGCCTTCCATTGTTGTAAGCAAGTCTTGACAACATTTCCCAGACATTTTCTGTGAGATTTAAGTCCGGGAAACAAGCTGGCCAACTCATAACTTTCAAATTTCTCCTCTGGAAAAATGTCTTTGTCAACTTGGAAGTGTAGATCGGGGCATTATCTTGCTGGAAAATAAAATTTCCTTCATAATAATCTTCTCCAAAAGATAACAGATGATCTTCTAAAACTTTGATGTAATCCACCGAAGACTGCCTCCCATCCAGAAAGGCTAATTCAGTCAATCCTTCACTGGAAATTTCTCCCCATATCATCACCGATCCTGCTCCATGATTTCGATTAAAAAATGTTTTTTTCTAATCTGAGGTCATTCCAGTAGAACTGATGACCACCAGTTCAATCCAGGTTAAATTTCTCCTTGTGTGAAAAAAATGATATTGCCCCAATCATCTTTGTTGGAAAGCATGGTTTTGGCCCATTCCACTCTTGCCAACTTGTGATGGTTTTTAAGAGCTGATATCTTTAATCTTGTTCATATGATAAAATACCACTAGATCTCAAATAACTTAACACTGTACTTTTACAAAATTCTTAAATCAAGTTCATTTCTAATTTGATTTGCCAAAAATTTACCTGAAGAAGCTTTTCTTACCAGGAGTCTCTGCTGACAAATCGTCAGTTTTTTGGGTATTCCATGATCATTTTTTGCACCATTTTCCTCAGGAGCCTCTACGTAGTTCCATATGACTGTCTTGGATTGCTTGAGCTCTTTGCCAATTTCCCTGATTAATTAATTTGCTTGTCTGAAGGCCTCAATCTGTTCCTTCTCCTTGCCAGACAACATTTTCCCTCTAGCCAACTCATAACTTTCATAACTCATTATAAAATAGTAGTTATTTAAGCTTCACATCAATTTTAAACTCTTTTTGGGTTTATATATTGGTAATATTTGCATAAAGTGCATTTTGGTACCATAACTATGACAAATTTCAAGTTTTATTGGAAATAAGTAAGGATGTCCAACGTTTTCAAACAGCCATAAAATGCTATTTTGCACATTTTTCAAGATCTACTCGTTAAATTTTTGAAATTTTGCGGGATGTTTTGTCTACCATAAAGAGTTATTATATAAAAAATTGAGTATAATATTGAACTTATATTTAACGAGTTATCAAAAAATTATAGGGTTTCCTTAAGGTTTCCGTCCGGACTGTATACGAAAAGACATAACAAGCTGGCAGTGTACATTCACTTGGTGATCTGTAAAAACTTCTAAATAGAAACAAATTCCAGATATTACGAATATCAACCACAAACTACCATAAGCACGACAAAATTGGATTTGCTCTTGGGCAAATCAATAATTACAAATAGGACAGCTACCAGACCAGATATAATAGTCATAAATAAACAGGAGCGAATATGCCAAATTATAGAAATATCAATTCCAGATGACCAAAATGTAATACAGAAAGAAGCAGAAAAATACAAGTATACATGTCGAAGTTTGCAGGTGAAAAACAGATAGCATGCGACATGAAGAAGTCATTGAGAGCTTTCGCAGTCGCTCCAGTCCAGGCAGCAGTGACCGGCATAACAAGGCCAACGAGTGCCTCTCATAGCCGGAGGTAAGAGTTGGAGTTGGGTCCAGAAACACAAAACCGACAGGGACATCCGGCTGATCACCAGATGCGCCCCCACCCCTCGAAGACGTAAAGAGACTCAAAGGGCCGAAACGTTTGAAGACGGAGAAACTCCTCTGAGGATCGCTGTCAGAGCTCTAAGGCGGAGTAAGAAGCATCAAGAACCAACAATGAAATACAAATACAAAGAATGTCGAATAAGGGCCAAAATCATGCCAATAGTGATATGTGCCCTTGGAACAGTCAGTATGAATTATCTCGATAACCTTCAAATGATTCCAGGAAGACCCTCTTTTTGAAATGATTATATTATTCATTATAAAAACTTATTATAATCCCAAACACTGAATGATCTTAAATAACTACAAACACTTAATATGTATAATAATGAAATAATGAAAACCATTATCATAATCCAAAACACATAATAAGAATAATAAAAATAATGAATTATTCGCAACTAATTGGGATGCTTATAAAGTATTTAAGGTCACTGCGAATTTTAACTTTAATAATAACTAATCAGTTCGCATTACCCGTTTATGAAACTAGAACTAAATGAACTATCCAGCTAATTGAAGCAAGCAAATATTATTTTATGTGGGAGAAGGAATAATCATACAAGTTGATTACTCAAAATGGGCAGCCCCAATTGTCGTTGTCAAAAAGGCGAACGGAAGCATCCGCCTCTGTGGTGACTATTCGACTTGATTGGATTAAACGATTCAATGTTATTGCACCAGCATCCGCTACCCACTCCTGATGACATTTTCACAAAGTTGAATGGTGGCACATTATTTACTCAGATCGACCTTGCCGATGCTTATTTACAGGTAGAAGTAGAGGAAAATTCGAGAGAAATGCTGACGAACTGTTCAATTCACTGAATGGTTATGTATGAGAAAAACTAAAATGGTCTTTTTATGTCGGCATATGCACAGACTCCTGCTGCCATGATCGGACGACTGTCAGGTTTAACTGCTCGGATTAAAGAGGTTGAACCTGAAAGTGAATCTACTCATTGTATCATTCACAGGGAAATGCTGGCAAGCCGAATATTGTCGCCGGAATTAAACAGCGTATTGATTGATGTCATTAAAGTTATTAACCTCATTTTGATGGAAACCCTGGAAACACGCCCTTAACTCGCGCCTGTTTGATCAGCTTTGTGAGGAGATGGACGCAGAGCACAAATGCCTGCTCTTACACACAGAAATAAGATGGCTACCCAGAGGCAAATCGCTAACCAGAGTATTTGAATTGCGAGAGCCATTGCAAAGATTTCTCTCAGAAAAGAAGTCACTGCTGGCAGCACATTTCGGTGACAAGGTATGGGTCGCAAAACTAGCTCACCTGTGTGACATATTCAGCCTGCTCAATGAACTCAATTTGTTCCTTCAGGGGAAAATGACAACTGTTTTCAAGTTGGCAAAGTAAAAAAATTTAAAGCCAAACTGGAGTTGTGGGGAAAGCGCGTGAACAGTCATTATGGACATGTTTCAACAAAGCGGGGATTTTGTGCGAGACTGAACCTGAGCATTCATTCTCCAAGTTGGTGACGGATCACCTGACTTTACCCCCCCCCCCCCCCCCGAGCGGGCCGCGGTTAAATTATCAAACATTGACCGGTCCGCGGCGATAAAAAGGTTGGGGACCACTGCACTGTAGTTTATAATATTACGTTGGTGAAATAAAGTCCGGTTGCTTTGCTATCTTTCTATCTCTCTCTCTCTATCTGAGGCTGCCTGTCTAGTACATAACAATTACTTAAGTTAATGTGGAGTTCAGCTACTTCTGTTAATTCTATTAATTTCTCGAGCACTTCGACGTCATGCCATTTGCAATTAATTCGTAAATACCATAATGTATCATCATTTCCAAAAATCAAAAAATTGGCACATAAGATAGTGTTTATTTTTATTAAAAGTAAACAGCTACTGGCTATGTAAAGATTGCTCAAAGAGATTGCTCTTCTTCCGGGTTCATTTCAGTGAGTAGCTTAATTTTCTTTAGATTCTTTGGACTGAGCAAGTAAACGAATGAGGAGCCATTTAGTCATCTACTAGCTGAATAAGCGTCTTTGTGTCTGATGGAATTTATTGGGGAATGGCATCTTCAATGCCTTTGATCAGAGTCTTGAAACAAGCTCTCCAAGATGTGTAGTGGAAGTCGGAGACGAGAAGTTTGAGATCGGTCAACAGAGCCGTTTCAAAAGTCTAAACCGAAAATATAATACGGTTAAAGTGAATTCGTAATTTTTTATTAATTAATTAATTGAAAGAAACCTTGAAGAATATTCCGAAAACGCCCTCTCTTGCAGCATGTTGAAATCCGAGGTGCTTGCTTGCTTCTGCGAGGACATCTCTCTCATGGAGGAGACTGATCAGCAGATCGAGGGAGTTGAAAATTCTCAAAGCATGAGCTCTAAATTCGCCAGAATTGGGATTATCGATTCCTACTCTCTCGAAAAGTTCATGTGCTTCGGGATGCTTTGCGACGACTCTAGTTCAGAGAATATACATGAATTTGTATCAATACACTTTACCTTAACAATAGTCTTATTGCGATAAAAATTCAATTTGCATCGAAATTCTCTATTAATATAGTAGGAATTCATTCTTTTCTCACTCCAAAAGGATGTCTTTGGCAAAAGCTACTTTGAAGTGTGAATCACTTTCTTCCCAAAGATTTTGCCACTCAATTTGGACGACTTTACCATCTTCGGCACTGCAGTAGGTGTCAAGCTCGTCGCTTTCCAGGTCAGCGAAGATGGTGGCGATCAAGGAAAAGCCCAAAATGACTGCAAGCTTAAACATGGTGTCGCTAGGTTTTTTAGAATAAAAATAAACAATTATTCTTTTAAGGCAAAATGGGCAAAGAAAATTTTAATTCTAAATTAAATTTCAAATAAAATAAAATAAATAACTAAATTAAACTAGTGAGCTTAAGAATTGATGTTCTCAACATATTCCTCCTTTAAAATTCTTCGGCCAAACTGCTTAATCATTTCTAAAATTCCTTAGAGCATGATAATTACTACATGTAACTAATGAAATAGAATTCATAACAATTATAATAACAATAATAATAATAATACAATACCAACCTGTCACGGATACTTGGGGGCTCCGGAAGAGATGTTGACGGCTTTAGTCACACGTTTTTATGCTGATGGGCGGAACAGAAACAGCGTTCTGTTTTCTTTCATCTCCTGCACAAAGTTCTCAAGGAACATTGGATTTTAAGTTATTTTTAATTTGTTAATGGTCTATCTGTGTGGTCCAATTTTCATATGTCATTAATTCATTGTTCTCTAAGTAACCGTTTGTATTCGATACTCAATATACTTGGTTGTCCTGTTTGGCATCCTAGGCCAACCTAAGAATTCTCTGTTGTTGTATTCCTTAATTCGGATATTTTTCTTACTATACACTTTTGATCTTTTTTTAACATTTAATCCTTACAAAATAAAAACATTTCATGTCTTAAATATTTATAAAATAAATTGTCCAAATACCAAACTATTCCAGATAATTACGAATGCAGCCGCTACGATTTCAACTGGAAATTATTTAATTTATTTCCTTTCAGTTTAATACTGGAATATGGATTTTGAAGCGTTACTTTCAGCTCTGGAGTATACTCTAGTAAAGTCAAACATAATTGATTAAAAATTAGACAGGAAAATTAAAGGAAAAACTGGATTCATAACTTTGAAGAATTAACCGATTACTCTAAAATTTTCATTTTGAAAAGTTGTTGAGAGATGCGTTAACTAATATCAGTGGAACAAAACGAAATGAAACTAAATTTTTATTTTAAAATATAATTATTTTATTGAATTTCCTATTTTAGCGATAGGTTTCAGTCGTCTATTATTATAACACAAGTGTAACACAAGGATGAAAACCAACAGATTTTGTAAATAAAACTAAAACTAAATTAAAATAATTGTTTTATTTTAATTCAAAAACGAAGACATTAGAATTTTTTTATTAATTTTTTTATTGAATTTTTATTGAATTGTCGACGAATTGTGGTTGCGATGTATTACAGCATGTCTTCCTCTAGGTTCATTTCAATGAGTGTCTTATTTTTCTTTTGGTTCGATTGAACAAATAAGCCAATAAGGAGCCATTTATTAGCCTATTAGTTGGATCGCTTTTGCTTCATGTGTCGGTTATTTAGTTTACTGAGGAACAGCATTCACAAGTTCTTTGGTGAGAGTCTTGAAGCAAGATTTCCAGGCGATGAAATGGAAATCATCAAGAAGGTGATCGAGGTCATCCAAAAGAAGTTTTCCAAAACTCTGGCAAAATAAAAATGACTATCGGTTATTAGATTGCCTCAAAAAACTGAAAGCATGAATTGTTTGCGCCATAATTGAGGTTTTCGTCACCAAAAATGCATCTCTGAGATGCATTGTTACTCGTTAATAATTGCAATAACCTGCAAATAATAAGGTAATTGCAGGGACATAATTTCAGCTTTTTCCAAGGGGGCAAACATTCACACAATTTGAGAAGATAATCTTTTTTTTCTTCTGGTCAAAGTTCCGGGAGGGAGCAAACTCTCGTAAAATATGAGGAGATGACTTTTTTTGCGTCTAGTCTAAAATCAGGGCTCCCAAATTAAGTCCCTGGATAATTGACAAAATACCTGGAAGTAGTGTCCGAGCACACCAGCTCTGCTGGCATGTTGTTGTCCAAGATGTTCACTTGCTTCATGAAGGGCATCTCTGTGTGGAAGAAGACTGACGAGAAGATCGAAGGAGTTGAAAATTCTCAGAGCATGAGCCTCAAAGGCGCCAGAGTTTGGGTTGTCGACTCCGACACCATGAAACAGTTCCCTGGCTTCGGGATGAACCTGCAGTAGCCTGCGATTGAAAGGTATTAAAACTTATTGGAAATTATTTTTAATTAAAGTTGACGCATTGCAATCAGTTTTGTAATAATTCAGATTAAAGAAATATTTTTGAGTTGCCCAAAACGACAATAACTCATAATCAATAAGTACCCACTTAGAAAGTACCATGCTTTCGCGTACTCACTTGATAAGGATATCTTTGGCAAATTCTACCTTGAAAGATGAATCGCTATTCTCCCAAAGATGAGTCCAATCATTGAGAACCTGTTGCCCGTCAGCTGCACTACACTCTCCATCGTCCGAGGCAAACACGTTGCCAACCAAAGCAAAGCTCAGAACAATCACAAGTTTCATCATCTTTATGTATGTCACCTAAAATCATTTAATTAATCATTTTACCATTGAGTGAAATAAATAAAATTGTTATGCTAAGCTCAATAATAAATTTTTTCTGGGAGTAAAAATCTTTGTCGGGGCCAGATTATTATCGCAAACGATATATCAAAGACCTCAATCCAAACTCTTGTCACTTAGAAATATTTCAAACACATTTAGAAATAAATAAATCCACATTTTTACTTAGTAAATTTGCTCATAATTTAAAACAATATTTTTAAATTTTAAGTAATTAAAAATTTAATTTAAAAAAAAGGTTTAAGTAACCACTTCACAACTTCTCGGAGGCTCCCGAAGAGGTGATGACCAAGATTGTTGCCTGGCCTTAAATAAAAATCACTTCCCATGAAATGTGGTTCTGTTTCACTTCGTTTCTTGATCAAAGTTCGAAAAGAACAATGAGATCTCCAGCAAAACTTTAACACACATTCAAATTTTCTGCTTTTCTTCACAGAGCAGTTAAATTTAGAGAGCGCGGGAATAAACTAGGTTACGCTCGTCTCACAGGTCTCCTTTCTTTCACAAAGAGAGGAGCCTCTATGGTTCGCACAGTCCTTTACCACACTAAGCATGGTAACGTCCATCGCATACCACGCCCTAAATAAATTTTGGACAAGTTCGGATTCAAGCACCTTCTAAGCTTTGAGTTCGGGAGATACAAAAAAAATGAATCACTCAATGATAGTTGCATATCCCCACATCCATTTTGTTTTTTTGATCATTATGTTATTTCGTACTACAAGAGTTACCGGGCCTGCGAAAAGTTTGTGCTAATCCTTTCCATACTTAATGATTGAGAGGATAGCGCCAGATTAAAAACGAATAAATACCAAAACAAACAAAACACAACGTAAAACAATGAATCATACATTCATTAGAACTTTCATTGCTTCCCTGGAAGAATCACTGGCTGACTCACAAGACCAACTGGTAGCTTCATAAATCCATTAACAAACTGTTTATTGAAATTGTCTACAGTTTTCTGTAAAGTCAACTCAGAGATGGTAAAAAATCCGAGAAAGATCACGAACATGCAAAAGGAAAAACCTGCAACGAAGATTGTCGAACAATGTAATCCATTTGAACTTGCCGACCAGAAGACATCGATGAGACGAAGATGGTGCTGGTGATAATGATATGATAATGGTGGTGGTGATGGTAAATCAAAATTTGAAAACAAAACAACAAATGGAGGTCAGTCGAGATTGGCCTACGAAATAAATAGAAACTCAGATTGTTCGAGAGGTACAGAATCTTGCATCATTCTTTAAATACTCCAAAAATGTACACATTAGGTGGAAAGTAGAGGGCACTGAGCCAGTCAACACATGCGTTAACATGATTACGTGTAATCACACGATTCAAATAAAAGAACACGTCATAACACATCCCATTATATGTGTATATATATATAATAATATACACATATATATATAATATATCAGCACACAAGTCTTCCACGCCATTGCACCCTCTCGAATCCAGGGACATGAAGTACAAAGGGGTCGTGACCTTTCCTCGAACTATGAGAGATTCATGTGAGGAGGTTTTTCATCTGCCATTAGAGAACTTTCGTCGTAGTCGTACTCGTCATCGGTGGTACTCATTTCCTTGTCTGCACTCTCATCCCCGTCCGCTCGATCGGACTCGTCGCGATTGGCTGCCGAGCAGTTCGTCGACTCTGAGGCAAATGAAAGAAACTGCATTGATTGGTCAGCAGACTGTTCATGGTTGTATATCCCTGATTGAAGAATGACAATAAATATTCATAAATGCATTATTGAATATCAATTAAATCATTTCAAATAACATAAACCTTGTTGGTTTATAATAAATTATTATAATATATTGGTTGGCATATACATAATCAACTTAACACAATGCACTTCCATGCAACCTCATTGAGCAACTCTGGTGCATTTGCAACTTAAAAGAAGTATTGAGATAGTTGAGAAATAGTCTCAAAGCAGAAAAAGTATAGTGTTAATTCAACATCAAGACAAATGTGACGTGCACATTAAAAAGTGAAACTAGTAAACAACAAATCAATAAATAAAGAATTAAATCAATACAAACCTTGGAAAGGAAAGTTTGATGGGTTGAACTTTCCCTCTTCTTGGTCATCCCCTTTATCAAACTGCAAAAAGTAGGATTCACAATCTTCTTAGCATTTTAAACCCTCAAGCATTAGTTCAAAACATTACTCATGTTCCAACATCATAACATTGTCAAGGTTCATTAAGGACATTAGATCTCACCAGATACTCCTTGACAGTGAGCAGCTCTATGTATTCGTTTGGTTGTTGCCGTTGGTCAGCGCACGCCTTCATGCCTTCGTCCTCATTTTCATTGTCATCCTCCTCTTCAAAATCTTCATCGCCTCTCTTTTCTTGCCACGTCGATGAATCATTTTCCTATGAATATTTATGAGTCATGATGGTCTGCCATGATGACCAACAATAGTGAGTTCTCGTGGGCATAAAATCCCCAACCACATCATAATAATCATCACTACCTCCTCCTTCTTGTCATCCGAGCTGCCACCAGCATCCCTGGTCACAGTCTTCCTGGGTACCGACTTCCTCTTCTTCTTCGACCCGTCCCCTCCCTCCTTCCTGTCTTCACCCGATGAAGTTGCACCCTTATCCGTTTCCATGGCAACGGTGTCCACGGCAATGGCATCGAAGATTGGCTTCGTATCGATCTCGTCCAGTTCTATCATCTCGATTGGCTGGCAGTTCTTGTCCTTCTTGTGTCTATTCAGATTGCCTGAGAGAGGCGAGGAAACCACACTCAAATGATTTTGGTAAAGATTGTGACGATGATGACTCACCTTTGAGAGTAAAAGACGATCCACACGAGCACACGTAAGGTCTCTCTCCCCCGTGCAGGTGCATGTGCCCGTTGAGGTTATGCAGCCTGCTGAACCTCTTGTCTGCAGAAGATCATTAGCATAATTAATTAATGCACTTTTACGTGATAAGATAGAATTTTGTAAATCTCCAAACAATGCAAATATACGTATAAATGCCTACCACAAATTTTGCATTGGAAGGGTTTTTGCTCTCTGTGGGTGATAAGGTGTGCCCTCAGGATCTGGAGCTGAGTGAACATCTTGCCACAGACATCACATGAGAACTTTTTCTGGGCTTCATGGATCAACGTGTGCCTCCTCAGGTTGGCCTTCTGGTTGAAGGCTCGACCACATGTGGTGCAGTCGTAAGGCTTCAGGCCGGTGTGGGTGAACATGTGAGCCTTTAAATGGTGCTCCTGGGTGAGGATTGAACAGGAAAGAAATTTAATGGATTAATCAAGTCTATGGAAATTACAATAGCAGTAGAATTAGCACCATCGTGACACCAATGTAAAGACCATCCAAAGGAATGACAGTAGAAAGTAATTGGACTACTGTGTTATTGAATTACTTAAAAACTGCAGCAGCAATTCCTGATGACGAGAAAAAATCTTGCCGCAGTGAGTTTAAAAGATTTCCGTTCACCTTCATGAAGTTCTCTCCGCATTCTCTGCAGATGAACGGCCTGATGTTGTTGTGCTTCGAGGCATGGTGCTTCAGTTGGCTCGGGTATGCAAAAACCTTGTCGCACTCGGCGCAGGCGTAAGTGTCGCGATGTTCGAGGGCCCTGTGGTTCAGCAGCTTGTCCTTGCTCTCGAAGGTCATCTGGCACTGCTCGCACTTCAGGCCATTCTGTATGGCGTGCAGTTTTAGCTTGACAGGTAAATGATATAAATCCGTGTAAAGCAGGGAAACAAGATTGTTCTTAATAAATCAACTAATAATAATAAACGAATTAATTAGAAAAAATTTAAGTTAATAAACGTCTCCTTGTTGAATATGTATAAAAGTATGTTGCAATGTATTTTGACATCCATATGCTCACGTAAATGCTGCTTAACAAAACTTGAATTATAAATATAAACATAGCCGACCGCAAGGATCAAAACCCGCAGAATTCGAATCTTTTAATTATTTTTTATTTATCAAGCAGATTTCAATTGATCATGGCATGTAATAATAAATGTAGAGGTAATAACAATAAATAATGTAATTGTTCAACTAAAAGACATTTTGCACCGTGCGCAAGTGCAGAAATCTGGTTTTGACAGTATTTGCAAGAGGATTTACACCAAATAATCACAATTAAATAATAAAAATGGACTCAAATGCTTTCTAAGAACATTCTTTCCAGTGAAGCAAGACGAACTTTCAAAATAATCCTTCATTTTCCATAACTGTCTTTAATAATTGCAAGATAAATTTGCCCACAACAAATAATGTTAACTACCACCATATCTCAAGTTACAAAATAAAAATCTATTTCACCAATTAATTTCTAAATTTCTTTTCATGTTACAATACTATTTTCAGTGACAGCCTGTAGTTTGGAATTTTAAGCCACCTGAAGTTCTCTGTGTTTGACAATCCTTTGGGTCTGCTTTCAAAACCCAGCTAGTTTCTGTTATGCAAGACAAAGCAATACTATTTCTATCAGCCAGTGCGCAACTAGTCAAGCCTTATAAACTAAATAGTTATAATTAATAACTGAACTTGTTCCAATGAGCCTAATATAATTATTAATAATTAATAAAGTCATTATTATTATTATTATTATTATTGCCATTATTGTTGTTGTTATCATTATATTACGATTCATTATTTATCATTTTGTGTCTCCTTGAGGACCCAGCACGACATGAAACTCACGAGTTGTCTCTTCGAGCTCTTTGCTGCCTGCCTCGCTTCCTCAACATCATCATCATCATCCACATCAGTCCCTTTGGGGGTCTTTGAGTCCTGTGCACATCCTCTCTTGTTGGCATCATTCATTCATTTAGATCCACCCACTCATTCATTTACATTCAAGCCTTCATTAAATCACTCACTCACTCATGAACCTTCAGATACACAAAAACTTGAATCAAAACCTCGTGCTTCTGTAGGTGCTTCTTGAGGTCGTTCGGGTAGGCGAAGTTGCGACCGCAGATGTTGCACGCGTGCGTCTTGTCTTGCTGGTGGACGACCATGTGTCGCTTCACGTGGCACGACTGAGTGAAACTGCGGAAGCACACAGGGCACGTGTGGGGCTTGATCTTCCCGTGAGTCAGCATGTGGGTGTGTAGGTGGCTGACCTGAAATGCCATCAAGGTTATCAATTTTCTGGTTGCCATGCACCATGATAGATTAAAATGAATTTCAGATTTTGGGGTTGGGTAATTTTTAATTTAATGATACCTTTGCTTTCATCTATTTGAATACCATACTAAAAGTTTTAGTCCCTTACGGTCATCACCAATGTGAAATATAATCCTTCTTCAAAATAAGTATAATCATTTCCAGAAACTTAATCATCAAAAAGTAAGAGATTCGAGGTAGCAAGAAAAAACAACCTGTTTGAAATATTTTCCACAAAGAGAACAGAAGTGTGGCTTAATGCCCTTGTGTCCAAGCATGTGGGTGATGAGGTTGTGCTTTGTGCTGTACATTTTTGGACACTGGGAACACTTCCATCTCTTCTGGTTATCTACCATGATGCATTGGCTTTCCTCTACTTGTACAAGTGAGTCCACTTTGATCGAGACACCGGATTGCCCAGGGATCATCGAATGAAGCTGCTGCTGACCATCTGGGTTGGAGTTCGAATCCTGAAGGCGTCCCTCAAAAAACTGCCTGTCCGCATCCTTCGTTCCGTCACCATCTGAGCTCCCGGAGATGCCGGGAAGGTGCTCCGGCTGGTCAATTTCTTCCGGTTTCTCGTCGTTCACTAGCTGGAGGATTGTGTTGACAATGTCGACATTTTTGTCCCCCTCGTCGTATTCCACCTGATTCTTGAGATCAGCGCCTCCAGGCTGGACTTGGCTAGCAAGCATCTGGTTCATGCAAGCATCAGTCAGTGTTGTGTTGTTGTTGTTGCAAACATTGGCATTGTTATTTGCCCTGTGATGCTTGTGCTTCGAAGATTTGTTTGATTTTCTCGACTTGACAGAGTCATCCTCAGGGGGCATATTTGAAGAGTTCAAGCCAGAGTCGAGGACTTGAGGCTGAAAGTGATGAGGATTATTTAACTTACTAGCCTCTGGGACAGCTGGTGCTAGGGCCATCCTGGCATGATTTGATGGATGCTCAGAGATACTGGTCTGGTGAGACTTCTGGAAAGCTAGGAAGTCATTTTGAAAAACTTTACTGCCCTCAGAAAATTTGAGCATCGTAGAAGACATGTTGCTGGGCACGTTGGTCTCTTCAATGCCCCTGATGCGGGCTGGTACAAGGGCGGAAGAAGAACTAGAAGATGGGGAAGCTTCAACTGGTTTTTGGGACATAGCATTCTGCATTGATGAGGTAGGAAGAGTTGAAGAGGTGGATGAAGAAGGTGTGGGAGAATTGTTAATGATATTTGGGGCACAGGTTGCCGGGAGGGTGGGAAGTTTAAGGATGTTTTGTTGCTGCTGATGTACAGACTGGACAGAAAACTGCACAGAAGGCTTAAAAAATGGAGCCGAGCCTCGAATGTCGGAATGAAAGTTCAATGCTGGAAGGACCTCCGGATTGGCATTGAGAAGATCCGGAAACCTGTGCATGGGAAAGATAGAGTGAGTAAGCTGGTGGGGCAAGTGTGGATGGTGATGATGATGGTGGTGGTGATGGGGATCCATAGTGGAACTCAACAGACCCTGCATAGCAGTTCCTCTCTGAATGAATGGATATACCCTGCTTAAGTCAGCTTGTGACAGAAAGGAAGGAGCAGGAAAGTTGAAGACTGAAGAATTTGATGAGGAAGACATGCCAAACATTTCACCTGACATGAAAAACTGGGTAGAAGTAACTGGGAAGTTCGGATGATGGTGATGGTGATCGAAGTGATTCTCGTTGTTAAAATCCGAATTTTCAAAAATGGTATTTAACGTCTGTTGTGCCAGACCTCCGGCGCTACCGGCTATATTTGCAGGCCTCTGAGTAGCATCGCCGCTCACTTGACATTCCATCTCATTGACGAAACCAGTTAGTGATGGTTCAAAATGACAGAATCCGATATTAGACTGCTCCATTTTACAAAGTGCTAAACTCTAATTATTGAATAGTTCGACATAATTGCAGACCAAACTGGATAGGTGTTGCATCTGAGGAAATTTTATCGCTTTCAACCAAATACCCCAGTCCTACAATTCGTCATCAAGAACGGAGAAACGAGTTGTTTGTTTACAAGCCGAAGAAAGTACGATCTACCACCAATAGGGCATGCACGGTTAATGTAGACATTTTATGTTCGCAAAACGAAAACATCTTGAAATAAGCGGCCTGCCATGCGACAATTTAAAAAATAAAATTTTAAATAAAAAAAACAAGATTGCCATGCGAAAGGTACGTCTAACGCCGAGTTTGGGAATAATTAATTATTTGTTATCATGATACTTCAGAACTAAGAATAAAATTAATTAATACATTTTTAACGATTTTTTAAAATTTTACAATATTTGTAAGAAGGTAGCAAAATTTCTAAGATTATTTTTTATTTAGGCGCTTCGAGTAAGATGCACTAACCTTTTTCTATGCTTTTAAACGAAATGTCAAAATATATAGTAACAAATTTGAATAAAATTCTAGAGCCATTAGAAATAGCTTTCTCGGAAACTTGAGACAAACACCTCGCTCCAACTCAAGAAAAAAATGCCACGACCCTCTAATCATTCACTTTTATTCGACAAAGACGCAAATATGCTCTAGTCATTATAATTAAATACCTGACTTCTGATTTGGGGTTGGAACTATTCGAAGAAACGTGTAACACAAACCAAAAAAACAACTGTCCATAACAAAAAACAATAGCAATCGTAATTAGTGTAATTATAATCATACTAAATTTTAATAATAATCGCCTTAGAAGCTTAAACGAGACGATAAATGCAATGCTGAATGTCCGCATCGTTTTCAGAAACCTCAAAGACAAATCCTAAACAGAGCAAAGTTTCCCTCGTTTCAACAGATGTCACTACCTGTACGGAATTCAACAATTAATTTGTAGGAAAATTCTGTTAATTCTGGAAATTCAAAATTTTGCTAAGATAAAACAAAATCAACTACATTATTACCACTGTTCGAAGTTAAACAGTTAGAATGCAATTAGGCCCACGGAAATGAAAAACAAATTGATGGTGGTAGCAATGTAACCTGTAATATGGTGAAGTTCTCAAGGACACTGTTCATCATTTTTTTCTCAGGTAGTTGCTTGAGTTTGTGGAGGAAATTGACGAGGTAGTCACACATGGGAAGTCTGACAAACTCAAAGTGGAACTTGTTCTCAGTGCAACTGCATGACTCTTTCTGATGAGAGTATTTGTTTTCAAATTGAAACCGTTAACTATAGCAAGCAAATAACCGATAAAGCATAAAAAGCGATTTAAATATTATTATTGATTCTTATCAAGCAATACCAATTATGAACAAGCTGATAGGCCACTCATAGCTTGTTATAATCACTAAAAATTCAAGTAAAAATAATAGCAATAATAAAAATTAAAATTTGGGATTTTTTTGGAAATAAATAAATAAAACAAATATACATTCCGACATTATAATCGCAATTATAACAAACCTCAATCCTCTCGACAACTTGTCGACCAAATGAGCAAACTTTGGATGAGGACTGGATCTCAGAGCAAAAGACTCGGCTTTCAAACCTATTTGACACAATAAACTGATTACCACATAATTTACAAATTACTAATTATGTACTCAATGCTCCATATGTTTAATTCTATATTTAATGGCTGTGTGGAAAGATTTACAAAAATATGCAGTTTAATAATAAAAACTTTTTTCAAATAACTGATATAAATTATGATTATAACCAATAACTAATAAACTAATTACAATTCAATTAAGTTTCATCAACCTGGTTGTAGAAGCAAAGAAGTGATCTGTTGTAGCCTCCAGATCAACATTCAAATTTGTCTGCATTTGATAAAGTTGAAGTTGTTAACCCGAGAAACTAATCATTATTATACGTTCATCCACCTAGTAATACAGCTGATGATGTAAGCACCTACCCAAAATTTTATGAGATAGAATCCTTCTTTTGGACCTCTTTCAAACAACTCCATTAGGCCCCCTTTGTTTGAAGGAAATTTATCCAGAATTTTATTGATGTCAATGGTCTGAAAAAATATGATGAAGCATAATTAATTATTATTAATTAGTCAGTAAAGGCTGTGCAACTTTGAAATTTGTGAATGGTGTTTTATGATCAGAATCTCACTTCAAATTCCGTGTTGTCGTAGGAAGACATGTCGACATGTAGGAAGTTGTGGACATTTGGCCTCATCTAAGGAGGAACAATTAATCATTGAAATTGTAAAGCTATTATGAGATCATCGTAACTAAATTAAAATGATGTAAGAATGTAACATTACTTTCCCTCGCGGCCAAATATTTCCGATAAAATTAACTTCCAACTTCGAGCACCACAAACCTGGCCGTTAAGAGTTGGACTTTCCATGAAAGCTGACATTTCAACAAGTTTTAGCTTCGGGGATTCGATGCATTTAAGACTCGAGCCCATAGTCAAATCTCTTGCCATACAGGGCGTTCTCCGATGGTCTGAGACATTACAGGTGGCATGATCAGGTGTCCTCATGCACCTGTTCAAGAGATATAGCAAGAGATCAAGGTCAGAATTCAGACTTAAAGCTAAACACAGACACCAACCTGTTGTACTGGCCTGGTGAACTCCATAACTGGTGCTGGGAGTTCAAAAGATAAACAAAATTTGCTTATTAATAATTCATGAAGGAATTGCTAATGAATAATAAAAAGTAGATTGAATTATTCACTCAGCACAAAATGTTGATTATCATCTGTCGATGGAATTAAAGCAGAGCACGAATAAAAGTATCGTCATAAAAATTCCGAACAGTGTCTCGAATCGAAGCCCTCGATGAACCAAAATAAAACCGGAATAAAAATAGTCTCAATAATTCAAAGTTCAACTTAAAGAATACCTGGCTGGTGAAAGGAGAATAGGTATGAGCCATTGGAGGATAGCAGGAAGTCGGAGTTTCGGGACGATATCTGTGATGGCCGCGAAAATCCTGCGGGGCGCAGTACGAGTTGCCGGAGTATGGCTGCACTTGGGCGTACGGGTAAGCTGTTCCCTCGTTCGGTGGAAAGTTTGGGCTATTGTACTGGAGGGGGAACATAGCACCATTGTTGTTGTGGGATGACGGAGAAAAAGTCGAGTCTGGATAGAATTGAGCGGAGCAGTTTTCAGATGTAAACTTGCTGCTGTTGTTGTTGTTGTTGTCATCGAGGCTGTGAATCTGAAGAAAATTGTAATTAATCACCAGCTCAGATTTGATAGATCATTGTTTGAATGCAATTGCCTGTCAACAATCTTAAAGATTAATGAATGGATTTTGTTTTTTTCCTTATTTTGGCTAGCCTTCTAAGCAGCCTGAAGAAATAAATAAACAAGTTACCTCAGATGGAGCAAGATCTTCTCTGGGAGTGGCTGAATTGAAAGCAGATGAGGACTTAAGTGGCGTCATGATGTTATTTCCTCTGCATTCATTAGACGTAAAGTTCTTTGTTGGAGTATGATATACAACTCCATCCTTTATGGGTAGTCTTTCTTCACTAATAATGCCTTTCTCTGGTGATGAGCATGCTTTGATCTCTTTTTCGGTGAAGCGCGATTTAATCGGAGAGTTGAGGGACAGATATGGGTGATCTCTGAATGTCTGAAACTGAACAATTAAGAATTATTAACATATTTCAATTTAGGAATGCCCAGTTCGGAATGTTTGCCACTGTTTCTCAAACAAAACTCACTTATAAAATCAACATAACAAATACAACAACACAAAAACATCAAACCTTGAAAGCAGCAGCAGAGATGAACTTTGCATGTCTCCTTCCAAGAACCTGGATGTGACTCGAGACTTGTTTTCGAGTTCTCGTCTTCCCCGTCCTTAGCTTGATGTATCGGGCAATTAATTCATTCCTTCCTATCGATGTATCAGACAATTTATTAATTCCTTCCTATTTATAGAGGCAAGTCATACTTTACTTTATTAGTACCTCCTCAATAATCGGCTACAAGTACAATCGCCATATTCAACAACATAATGACCATCACCATCATAATCATCATCATCATCCCATCATTACCACCAATATCTGCTTTTCAATATTTCATTACATCCATTCTAAGCCTTGATGTTGAAAAGGCTTTAAACAAATGTATGCTCACCATACATCTTCCCCTCTTCTGATAGGATGATTTTCCTCCTACCACAAGGAGGATAAATAGCCATTGCCTCGATGAATGCTTGCTCGATGTCTGCACTCCAAATTCCTTCGGCAGAATCCATGTTGTCGGACTGAGTGACCTGGCCTTGAGGACTTGCCAACAACTCCTTGTCAGTAGGTTTTGAATCCAGGCTGCAGTCAGATTGCTCATCCCAAGAACCATTCGAGGGAGACAGGGCAGTTGCATTGTTGCTTGCTATCAGGGACCTGTGCAGTGTGAACCAAGACTTTAATACATTTCAGTAATCAGTTCTTTAAAACAAATTGTTTTCAATTTCAGCAACAATGAAAGCCATAAGATGAATAAAAGTGAAGGAAAAAAGATTAGAGCTAGAGTGGGAATTTCAGAGAGCTGTTAAAAATAATTATTCAAATATACATTTGTAGTAAATTACCGTCAATGTTAAGAAAATATTGAAGAACTATTGCAGCACAAAAATTAACATTAACAACGTAATAAAAAAAACATTTGGCAACAAATTCTCACTTCTTCCACATTTTCTAACAAAAAGATTCCTTGGACGTCTGCTGCTGAATAAACAGTAAGCTTATCAAACCCTTCCAGAGTCTGTCTTATTTCAACGCCTATAATTTAGTTGAACTGGAGGACCACGTTATAGAATAAATTATTTCGTCCGTCTGGTAATGCAGAGCAGAAAGTAAATATGAATTTCAATGGAGTCGAGTTCACCACGAGTACACAAAAATTAATCAGTAATTTTAGAACATTTCACGCATCAACATCTTGCCCGATGTTTTTATCTCTGCGTGTTAAATAAATTGGACATACCTTGCTCTCAAATTGCGTAACGTCGACAATATCCGCTGATTCAATCCTGACAAATACCTCCCTTTTCTGTCAATGTGATGTAATCCAAACTCCGCGTTGAAATCAGATCGACCAGTTTCCAGGTGTGAAACTTGTTCGTATACTTTCCTAGTAGATATATTTATATCTGTATGTATAACATCAGTATTTAAACCAGCAGTCTTATGTAAACCCATATAATTAGTAATGATTTCAGCATCCATCGCTGTGCAATAGAGAAAACGCCGGCACATAACACGCGCCATGTCATTCAAAAGAGCCCTACAAGAGATCGTTGTTATGCAACAGTGTTGTGCAATACGACAGCATCTTATCCACAGATTATCCGTCAATTATCGGGTAAAAATGTGTTCGTGTCGATGTGCTCAAGCAATTGTAAATATTTTTTAAATTACCGTCAATATTTAAACGGAGTATATCCCTTTTTCAGTATCTTCCTTCAGCACAACATTATTCATAATTTGTAGGATAGGCCTCGCCAATAATGCAATCCAATTGAGTACTAAAATGTTTTTGCAAACGATTTATAGCGAAAACTCTAGAAGCATGAACAGGAAAATCTTCACCAAATTAGAGGCACGAGTCTATGTGTGGCAATTTCTCAGCACTTAGGATGTTTAAATGGCTCCTTTTCACTCACAAGCACACGTTACCATCCCGGTTTAGTGGGCATATATCACGTTTAAGTATAAACACACCTGTCTCTACATTGTTATATTCTATTATTATCGCGTGCATTTGTCTACGTTCCTTCGAGGGAGCAAGGCTATTGGTCGGTCCAATAAAATGACAAAAGAATGGGTCTTTGAAGTGCCCTTGGTCACAGACGCGCATTGGCACACGGACAATTCAAAACAGCAGGTGTGCGGCCTGCAAGTGAAGAGAGGCATGGTTGTGGGATGATCCAGAGATATGTTTTTCGTATTTTTACCTGTCAGAGAGAAACACACGGCACGACACTGGCAATTGTAATGTTTGCATCGAATTAGTAGATAAAAATTTAGAAATCAGAGTCGTTTCTATGTAATGATGATTCTTCCTTTAAATGACACTGGAATCAAATAAAACTGTTCAAATATTAAAAACGAATTCACAATTTATCGCACATGTTTATCTACAAAAGCAAGCGCTCAAAAAGCTCAATAGACATTTTTTGATGATGCGAAGTCGAGATAGGGCATCGTTCTTAAAAGTAACATTATACTCGCCTTACAGACTCATGCGTTTCATTCGAAATCACCTGGACAAACAAGGTCTCTTTAAGCCATTTATTGGAATGTTTAAATTTGTTGTCTCATCGATGTTTGCACTCTATTTTCCATGTCAAATAGAAATTAAAGAATTCTAATTAGAACCAAACATCAAAATGTTCGAATGTGAAAGAATAGGATTTGTTTAATTTCAGCATTATATGTTAAAATTGTAGAATATCTTAAACTAGAAATTATAATGTTTGTATTGTCGGTCCAATAAAATAAAATTAAGTAAATGTATAATAAAAAATAAAGAAGTAATGGTGATCTTAATAATAACAATTAAATCCACCATAATAACAAGAGTGTGAAAAATAATGAATGCGGGACCGAGGTCACAGAAGGTCACTTATAACCCCAGGAAGAGGCAGTCATTCCAGCAAGTGGAAAATGAACGTGGGACGCCTCCGATTGTGTTGATGTGGAAGGAAGATCTTTTGTTCGATCGTGCGCAAGTATTGAGAACACGGGTCGCTGCTTGTTTAACATCTACAAACAATGCACGCTTTGACACTCTTATTTCTTAGTAGCATAGTAATGATAATTAATTTTATCAATTAATATAATATTCCTATATCAATTTAAATTTAACGGCAGCGCGGTTTTCGGCATCAATAAACGAAAAGTAAAAGCTTGAAAATTACATTTTTATGTTGAAATTCGTTATCGGCTTCATAAATGCCTAATGTTCCAATGAGAAACGAAAACAGATTATAGAGAAATTTAATAACATGAAGTTTTTAGAAATATTAATTAAAAGTTGCTAAATAAGTCGATAATAAGAGATAATTTATAAAAAAATTCAAGGACAGAAGTCTAATGTTCAACTTAAAACTATCAGAATTATGAGGGGCAGGAATTTCATTATGAAAATTTGCTTGCCTTTTTCCAATGTCTGTGGGACTTAATTGGAGATTCAAACGGCGGCTAGATGAGTGAATGAATTGATTAATGGATTGGTCCGTCCATAGGGGAGAAATTGGAAATAAACGAACGAGAAAGATAATGAGAGAAGGAAAGAGTGGAGGACAGGTGTTAATGACAAAGCGTAGAATTAAAGATCTGTGAGATTTTTAGCCTTTCAAAACTGTTGAGCATCAGATGAGTCTCTGGTTACTTTTACATTATGCTTTTAAAATGAGGAAAAGTGCATAATGAATAAGTTAAAAGGGTAAATTTGTGTTGTTAATTATCTTATATTAAGTAATTGATGACATGCAATCTGAAACCATGACAATCAGAAAGTAGTTATTGGAATCATTTAAATGATCTTTTAATCGGTTCCTTTATTTTAAAATGAATTCTAGCAGTGACACGCGTCATCCAGTAACTGGAGAGTCCTTTCCACAGCTAGTTAAACCACAAATAGCCAGGCGTCCACGCAGCAGCACCACCAAGACAAACATTCCCACAGGGCCTGTACACCTGCCACAAGAAATTGTACACATACACACGCACACACGACTACCTGCACTCATTCCAGTGTGATCCCAAAATGAATGATCGTGGGATAGCTTTGAACTGTGCAAATGACCCAATCTAGGAGTTTTTTTACTATGCCTCCATTTTTCCCATTTGGGGAGAAAAGTACCTTCCCATGCTAGTGGAAACTCTGGGTGCTTAAGAGGCAGCAGAAGTCACAGCAGTGAGATTATCCGGATGTTTTCACTCGTGTGATAAATAATCCTTGAAATAGTCGCGTGCTCTGTCAACACATACACAAGCAAAACGTCACGCACGTTCACACCCTTAATGATTCGAACACCTGTCGTCCAGTTTAAAATTTGAATTGCCAGCCATTACGCGCTGAGGCCCAAAGACTATGTATTCCTACGCCCAAAGGTAAACACGTTATTTAATTATTTCAGTTGTGATATTTTGATAAATCATTAGGAAGTAAATATTCCATTGAACTCTGTTTGCAGACAAGCGTTGTTTTCACGAATTTGTCGCAAAAACAGCACTACTACCCTCACCCTCTACCGCCAATCAGTCACTCAAAGATCTGCTCAAGCTTTTTTTGGCCATGGATTGATACAAAACCAAAATTTCCAAATAAAATAATTTACACAAATTATCAAAATTTGTAATTCAATTTAACAAAAAATAAAAGGTAATAATAAACAATAAGAAAAATTTCAGTTTTTGCAGTGACTATACAGAGAGAGACGTATGGTTCTCCCAGATCCAATCATGGTATTTGTTCAACATGTGATCATCTGGACTCACCTGGAACAAAAAAGAATAATAAACACCAACGCAAAGGAACAGAACTGAAAAGCAAAAATGCAAGCATATTGAATTATGCGTCTTGATGGTAGTGGTAATAATAAAAATAATAATAATTAATAATAATAATAATTTCTATTTTTGTGGTCTATTTTTAAGGCTTTGATTTGAACTCAGATTTGATTAAAATATTACACATATTGGCACATTAAGCTGAAGACAAGATCGGTGCAAAAGTGGTTAATTAATATATTTTTCCATTCTTGAATAAAGTTCCAATGGGAACCAAGTCAGGCACTGTAACTGCAATGCACACAATTGATCCTTTCACACATTGGATGATTCATAAAATCACATGACAATCTAACCATGATAAGGTAATCTAACTAACTAAACATAAAAATAAAAAAAATTCATGTTGTGTGTCATTATTATTAATTAACAACATTGGCAACACTCCTGTCAAATAACACAATGAATGGTAAGAAATGCATTGATTAAAACAAATTTAAAAAAAAAATCTTAAAAGAAATTTAGCAGACGACACAGACTTCTCTCCACTCATTGATGCAAAATATCCTGTAAGAATCGCTCCCATATTTTCCAATTCCATATAACTCAGACGGGTACTTCCAATCTTTTTCTAAGTATTCTCCTATTTAAATGATTTTAAATAAAATATTTAATCTAAAAATGGCATCCACATTTATTTACATATTCTCATTGCTTTGTAAAAATTAATTCTAAATTCACAGAGCTTGTTACAAAAAATTGGTTTTAATTACAGTCATTGTAACATATAACTTTTAAGAAAAAACAGAAGTCACTTGATAATGACATCGACAAACATAACAGTGGAACCTACTGGAGAATTTAATGAGGATGTCAGCTCTCTTGTTGTGCAGTCCAAGACACTCCATGTGCCTGGAAATGTCGGACGGATCGGCAGATGCCACCTCGTCGGGACTTTTCCACTTCTCGAAGAACGACCACAAAACTGGTATAGCCGCCTGACCTAAAGCAATGTGAATGAGCATGTCAAATGATTAGGATTGACTTGGAAATGTGCAGATATGCACAATCTTTACAAAGTGTTTTACAATGTAATTCATTTGATTGAATGAAAATTGTATTAATATTAACATTAATAAATAGAAGTAAAAAACACAAACATATTATGATTGCTACCAGGAAAGATTAACATTAAAACAAGTGAGAACAAAGTTATAAAATATAATGTCATTAAAACTGTCATCGGTAATAAATATTAACAACAAGGAGTTCCAGTCACTAAAATAAATTTTAGACAATACAATAATAACATCTACAATAGCATCAGATGAGTGGCTATCATGTTATCAATTTGCAAATGAATGAATGTTTGAAATGTACATGCCAGATGTTTTGTTGAGGAAAATTGTGGCTACAAGAACTTTCCAAGGATCCTGATAGAGCTGCTCTTGAACAAGATTGAAAGGAGACCTTGGGGGATGCCATTTCATATCCCTGTGGTTTCTGAATCTCTCGGGAGATGGGCATGCTTCCACTCTATGAGAATTTTCGGCTTCTGCCATCAGCTTTTTAATCTGAAAACGAGACAGCTTTCTTGACATAGGGGTGGTTGCCTTTATACATTTTTGGGTTTTGTAGGTACAAGGCCGCAGCAGTTTAGGGTCTTTAAAGGTTTGCATGAGATTTAAATTGTGGGAAGCTGTGTCTTCAGAAGCTTTTGTAGTATTTGATATAGAAGAAAGTTTCGTCTTTATTTTCTTATGATCTTTGAAATGTGTTTTATATGTTTCGTCTTCTTTAACATCTTCAATTCCTGATATTTCCAAAAATGATTTCAATGTATTTCCTTGATGAAGAATTTTGTCTTCAACCACTTCATGAGTACTCTCATTGCTTCTAATGTCGAGAGATTCTACTTCTCGGCAAGGATCCTCTAAAGATTGGGTGGATGTGGAAACATGGGAGAGACATTGGTCCCCCTTTACATTTTCAATGTGTTGGTGGTGGTTAGGTAAGAACAGGTCATTTGGTTCCTAAAATGTGACAATTTATATGTCATGCTTTGGAAACTGATGTAAAAGCTGAAATCAGCAATATTTTCTCACATATTCTTTAGTCGGTATTCTTTCAAAGTTGTCTTTGATTCTTATGCGGGTTTTTACGAAGGATTTAGTTGGTTCGGTCTCTAAAACAAAATGTTAGAAACTGGGAAAATGACTGGCGAGACGAGAACGTATAATGTTATTACTTTCAAGTGTTTTAGGGTTAGGATGGTTCGGCGACCCAAGACATGGCTGCTCTTTGTCACCTTTTCCGAAAACTTCATTGTAGTATCTCAACAATTCTCTTTTAGATCTCAGTCTTCGACCTGTCGTACTGCAAATGCAGTCACTGTGAATAACTTACAAGAAACTCCTTATCTAACTGGACGACATCAAACCTGACATAATAAACGTCAACACGACCCTTGGTTCTACCAGATTGACGAGTTTGAAGTTTTTTCGTTAGTTGCAGCTCATCCAGCAATCGGTCTTCGTCCAATTCCATTATTCGCAACAAAACATGCAGGCAGAGCGATGCGACCTCAAAAATTGTCTTTAAGCCCCAAAGCGGCGACGGTCAAATTTATTTCGGCTAATGTATACGCGTATTTTGTCTAAACGCATATCTACAAAAAATATCAAATTAAAAAATCACGTCTTATAAATTTAATCTTGACGTGTATCAGTTCTTTGTTTCCACTTTACTACACTAGTAGGATTTTGAAACCGTCGTCGAACAAACGTCAAAATCGGATTATTTACGTGCAAAAATTCAGATTCGGGGACTGTCTCGCATCGGGATCAAACTTTTGACGTGATTATAAAGTGTGATCGGAGATGCCATTTAACAAGAAGCGTAGAGGCAGTAACGACTATCGAGACGATGAGACGGCCTGCAAGAGATTGAAAAAAATACCAAGTTACAATCCGGTTCCTTTTCTTATATTTTTGTTTAATATTTAGATTAGAACCAGATTCGATTCCACATGATGTTGAGGCGAATCGCGTATACGAAGATTTAATTAATCAACAATTTCCAATTTGTTTACAACAGCAAGAAATATGTCAGGATCTCTACGAAATCGTGAGAAATCAGAAAACTGAGGATGGCAGGTTGCTATGCGAGCCGTTCATTAGAGCTCCGAAGCGAAGGTTCGTCGCTAAGTTAATTGTTTGACGCTCTTTGTACGCCCTGGCGCGCTATTGAAACTTTCATCGCAATATTTTCGAAATCTGATCTTTCCAGGAACGAGCCAGACTATTATGTCACTATAAACACGCCTATGGATCTATTGAAGATTCAGCATAGATTGAAGTCTGAGGAATATGATGATGTGGAAGAGATGACTACTGACTTTCAACTCATGATCAACAATGCCAAGTCATTCTACCAGGTAAATTGGCTAAACCTGATGTTAATTTCAGGTGCTATATCTCAGCAGTCAATCAGAATAGTAGCTACCTTATGTCACTGACAACTTAATAATTTAATTCATTTGATGATAACATAACTTGCATGAAAATGTAGCAATGTGGGTGACAAATCAGATGAAGGATAACGATGCATTCATGCTATGAATTCTAATGTTATTATGATGTGAAATCGCATATACTTAACATGAAATTAGAAACCTAAATGCATTTAATGTCTTTAGCCTGATACAATGGAGTACAAGAATGCTCTGGAGTTGTGGGATCTGTTCCAGCACTCCAAGACCCAGCTTGTATCTCAGGCACTCGGAGACTGCATCGCTGAGAGGAAGGTTGTCATGGAGACAGATGAAGAGGCATCAAACAGCATCGCAATGAGGTTGAATGTGAATCGTTATGTGCTTTACTACTAGAAATTATTAGGATGATAACGATTGATGATTACATGAAACATGATTACAATGGAGGACTAGTTTGATAGCAAGTAGGGATGATGAGATTTTTGATCATTATTTCGTTATACACTGCAGTGAAATGCTGCAACAAAAGAGGCAGCAGACGCCACAGTCAACAGCACCTAAGGTCCCTGTCCTCAAGTTGAAGGTTGTTCCGGGCTCTGGGGAAGCAACTTCTGTCTCCATGGAAAACAGGTAGGCTTAGATAATTTCGAGTAAAATATGTGCAAGAATGTTTTTATGCAGTGTAAACATTGCTATGTCGCCATAGCTTACTTGAGATGGATAATTTGTCAGCAGAAGGATGTAATTGCAAATGGGGAACTTTTTGTCATCATTATTTATTGATATTTTCATTCATTTGAATAGTTTATATGTTCACTTTATACATTTGCAACTCAAAGTTTTAAAATAGCAAGCCTTTAACAATTAATCAATTCAGCCTTATTTCCTGTATTTTTTCATCTGTTAATTTTATTCAGTGCACTTGATTATCCTGTCCATGCACCCAACCTCATTTGCATTATTTATTACTCTCTTCAGGTCAGAGCAGCCGTTGGTGGTCGAGGAATCGAACAGCTGTTTCTCGAATGCCATGTCATCTGGTTCTGAGGGTGAGGAGGAGGTTAGTGATGACCACGTGAGTGTGAATATGTGATTATGTTATTGATCAGTTGTTATAAATAAACAGTGCATGTGTCATTTATTAGTTCATGATGTATTGCATGCCTATGTTTAAAATATTGATGATGACCATAATAATGATGCAGACAACATAGCAATTTGCATATTATAATATAAATTATAATTATTAAATAATATTTATTATTTATTATTAGACAAAACCATCAAAAAGTGTTGCAAAAAGGAAAAGAAGGACCAAGAAGGCTGTGAGGACATTTTGATTGTTTGAAGAACAAAATCACAGCAGCAGATGTTCATTGTAGCAAACTAGAATATTAACTATAATTATGATGGGTCGTTGATAATAGTACAAATTGCCTTCAACATTATTCATCTTTCTCATCACATGCCTGCAGATGATCGAGGCGATGATGACTAATGAAGACTCTCTCAGTCATGCAGAGGACGACGAATTACTCATTGAGCAGCTTTTCAGCTCCACCGTCACGGCAACGGAAGACAACAGGTGCCTGACAGACATGTTCAGAGTCCTTCCTTCAAAAACTGTCAGCACCGTTTTTGTCCACTTGTTAACATTTAATTTCTTTGCTTAAATATTGATGTTGTTATTATTATTATTATTATTATTATTATATTATTATTATTATTATTATTATTATTATTATTATTATTATTATTATTATTATTATTATTATTATTATTATTATTATTATTATGTCATTGTATGTTGGAACGAGCCATGCTCTAACTTGCAGAGGTTTCCTGAGTACTACCAGGTGATCAAGGACCCGATGGACCTTCGATTAATTGCCAGGAAAATCCAGTCGTCCTCGTATCAAAACGTCGACGCCCTCATCAGGGACATAATGCTGGTCATCAGCAATGCAAAGACTTTCAACGAACCTGGTTCACAGATCTATAAGGTGTTTGATCACTTGCTGTTTTGTTCAGTAGTTGCATTTGTTTTCATTGAATATGACAATCGCTTTACCTCTGGTTCATCACAAGCGATATCTTTTGCAAACATCTTACCAGTCATTATGCCTTTTATTACACCTGTGCATCACCTTTTCAATCAACGGGTTCAATTGTTTAAATAATTTCCATTTGCCACCATTTACCAGGATGCCACCAGTTTGAAAAAGTTTGTCTTCAGCAAGAAGCAGGAGTTGGAACAGATGCGGCAGGTCAGAAGTCAAAGGACGAGGGGGAGGAGTCTGGCTCAGCAGCAGTCGAACCTTTCCGCTGTGTTTGCGGCCCTCAAGTCCGAGTCGGACGAGGAGAACATGCCCGATTCGCATCACAGGTCTGAGAATTTGATTTTATGTTTTGTTGAGGGAAGTCGCATTTAAAACCTCACTTAACTCAGTTTGTGAATGGAGGTCATGATATTTTATGAAAATGTGTTTTATATAATTTGTTCTAATCATCAATATTAAAGACGTTAAGTGGTCGGAACATATGTTAGCAACAACTTGTATTTTTCTAATGATGGCCTGATTTATTTAACTCCTCCTCAACAATTCAGAGGCAGTGATGGGGATATGTCGGACGATGACAGCATCGAGACCGACCAGTGGTTCTTGTACAACGAGGTCAAGAACCACAAGGACTCCAACGACCAAGTCCTATGCGAACCATTCCTCAGACTGCCCAGTAAAAGGTCAACAAATGTTTCTTTGTGACTGGAGTTACAATTTGATTTTAATTATTTACTTAATTATTTAATATCTTTATTGCTTAATTACACTGACTGAATTTCAAGGATGTTTTCTGTATGACTTTGTTTTTTTTTATTTTTAACTTGTTAAATTGTTCCTGTGCTGATACAATTCATTATATTTCGTTTTTATATTTATTCAGATTCTATCCTGATTATTACTTGGAAATAAAGAGACCCATGTCCATGATGAAGATTCAGAAAAAGATTAAGGTTTATTTTATTTAATAAATGAATAAAAAGTTTAACTCTTCAATCAAATACTGAAATAGGTTATAATTGTAATTTACTCTACAGAGTGGAGCATACCAAGACCTCGAGGGGGTTGCAACTGACTTCCACCTTGTTTTCAACAATGCCAAACAGTACAACAGGGAAGATAGTAGGATCTACCAGGTGGGTCATGACATTTCTTAATGCAACATGGTATTCTTAATCTTAGATGTTTTGAACATTCAGAGATATTGATGATCTCATTAATTATTCAGGATGCAGATACTCTCCAAAAGGTCATGCAGAACAAGTACCTGGAACTCACGAGGAGCAAGGTTGGCATGTTATCATAAGTTATTTAAATTAATGTAATTACAAATGAATGATCATTTTCAATTTATGATGATGGTGAGGCTGATGATGATGATGATAACCAGGAGGTGACCCATGAGTTGATGGAACAGCAAAAGGGAGATGCTGATGCTGAGGAGGGCAAAAAGAGGTCACCCAATGAAGCTTTGAGTAAAAACCTCTGTTCACTCTACAAGTTCCTCTTTGATTTAAAGGTTTTTAATTTATTATAATTCACTATTATAAATTTTTTTTATTATATATTATACTGTTTTTACAACTGTATTTAATAAATTTACGAATAAATGATATTTAATAAACTTATGTAGGTTGGCGACAGGCACGTGATTGAACTGTTCATGACACTGCCCTCAAAGAAATATTATCCAGACTACTATCAAGTCATCAGCCAACCAATTGATATGAATACCATCAACCAGAAGATCAGGTCCAATAAGGTGGCTCTCCTAATTTATCCCAAATATTTTATGTTAATTTGCTCATTATTACATCTTAATATTTTTTCATAATTTAGTTGGTTTTATGTCTCTGTTAATGCAGTTGTTCAATGTCATGATCATGTAATTTGATACAATCATGTAGCAACATCTGATTGGTTTATGGGCTATTATATTTTTATTTACGTGCATTTTCAAATAACTTTTATGTTGATTATTAAAAAGCTGCAGGCTAATAATTAAATGGATGTTAAATGTAAATGTAAAACCAAGCAATGAAGCATTAATGATATTCCTCTTGTAGTACAACAGTATCCAGTCATTGGCAAGTGACTTCGAGCTGATGTTCAGGAATGCTCGTCACTACAACGAGGAAACGTCCCAGGTGTACAAGGATGCAGAAATGCTCGAGAAGTTCATGCATGCCAGGGTGCAGATGTTCATCCAAGCAGAACAAGCCAGCAGGTGCCTTTCTCCGGCAGGCAGCGGAGGAGGAAACGTGGGGGGGTCGGGAAGTCCCGGAGGTTTCTCGGAGAAGGGGGCTTCGAAGAGGTTGTTCGTTTGATGCCATTTATTATTATGTCACTTGATTTAACCTTTATTATTAATTGATTAAATTTAACTTTTATTACAAATAAATTAGATATTTTATTATTTATTTTCATCCACTTCCAGTTCATCTGCAAAACTCCAAGAACTCTTCAACAAGGTCAAGGACTATGTTGACAACAAGGGCAGAATCCTTTCAACCCCTTTCATGAAGTTGCCCCACAAAAATGTTCGCTTGTTGAGCTCATTTCATTCTTAAATCAAACCTTTACTTGACCTCTTTTATTATGCTACATATATATTGAATGAGTATATACTGAGTCATTAGCCACTGGAGCATGTTTATGATTATTAATTAATTAATTCTCACCAAATGAATGATGTTACTAGTTAATGAGAAAAACATGCATGAGCAGTTGATCATACCTGAATGTGAGCTGCATAATGAATATGAATAAGCAATGATTAAACATTCTCTGCTCTGATGAAATGAATGTTGAATGTCTGAATAGATAAAAGCTAGGAATAAGGAATTAATTAACATGAGATGAACATCGACAGGATTATCCGGATTATTACGAGGTCATAACTCGGCCGATGGACCTGCTGAAGATTCAACAGAGACTTCAATCTAATCCCTGCTGCTCTGTGGACGAGATGTTCTCTGATTTGACTCTTGTCTTTAACAATGCATGCGTCTACAATGAGCCTGATTCTCAGATCTATAAGGTGATTTATTAACTAAACCGAGATGATTTGTTAACTACACCAAATCAGTTCATTAATTAATCTGAGGTGATTTACTAACTAATCCGAGGTCTCCGGACATTCAAGACAATGTTAAATTAGTGGCGAAAGGCATTTGACAAATATTCATAATCAGAAAATTAATGGTTTGTTGGTTGCAATTTTTAGGATGCAGTGACCTTGCTCAGGGTTTGTAACGAGGGAAGATCGGAGTTGAACGAGGAATCAATTAGGCAGGCTCTTCACGTGCCGTCGGTCGTTCACAGGATTCTTAACACTCTCATTCAACTCACCATCTCGTATTCAGTGAGCCATTACTGCTGTTATTGTTGTCTCTTTAAGTGACTGATACGTACAGCACGAGACCGATTATGTATCTATTGTTGTTTTAATTACTTTTTTGATTGTCCTTAAGAAGAATTAAAATTACTTAAAGATTGTCTCGTGACCGTAAATAATAATTATCTAATGATTATAATTAATTTTTAATAATAAATTATCTGGCTGTGTTTTAATGACTTTACCTGACATGGTGGCAAAATTATCTTCAGGACAAAGAAGGTAGGTGCTACTCAGACACATTTTGTGAGCTCCAAACCAATGATGGAGCACCTGGGTAAGTTAACGTTTACATTTGCAAATTGTCACCTGTTTACAATTTAACTTTGGTATAACATTATTTCATGAGTCTTTGTTTTGTGCAGGCATTTTCTGACGTTCGATGAAATAGCACACAGGGTTGAATTGGTGAGTTCATTAGTAGCTGACAATGTATTTTGAGTCTGATGATTTTAATAAATAAAATATATTGAATGACATCGCAATGTTAGCATCTATTTATTATAATTTTTGATTATAGCTCGTTTGTTGTTTTATTTGAATGTCAGGGAGCCTATAAAAGACTTGATTGTCTTCAAGAGGATGTCTTTAAGCTCTGCGAACATGCCAGGAACCATTCCTCGATTAACTCCCAGGTTTGCCAAAGAAGAATTACCTCTTGTCGTAGGAGAGAATTAAAAAGTTATTGTAATGCAAACCAGTGTTTGGCATGCATTAATCAGCACAACCTTAGCTAATAGAGAAATGAATTCTTAATTATTTATTACTTAGTTATTTAACTAAATGCTTAATGTTTGTCGCTGCAGCTTTACGAGGATGCAGTGGAAGTGCAGGACTTTTTCATAAGGAAAAGAGACGAGTTGTGCAGACAGGCAGACGTGCTGCACTCTCCCGCCCTTCAGTTCACCGTCGACCAACTTTACGATTCCGTCGTCAGAGAGAAGAGGGACAAGATGGCCGTCGACAGTCTCACTGCAAGCAGCTTCGGAAGCAACGAAGAGGAAGACAGAGAAGATGAGATCGAGGAGGTAGTTACGGTTGTGATGGTTTAAGTGGTATAACAAGAATATTAACAATGAGTTTTGCTGTCATCAGGAACCTTGCATGACATTTGAGCACAAAGGACACTTGTACACAAGAGGAGATTTCGTTTACATCCATCCAAGGTTTGTTATTAATTGTATTTTTATTACAGTGTTCGCTAATAATTGAATTTGATTTATAAGGTTCATTAATATTTACATTTACATTACAAAGTTCATTAATAATTACATTTACTTTACAAGGCTAATTAATAATTATGTTTACATGCTAAAATTTTATGATTAATTCACTCCAAAGTCATACTGACAAAAGTAAGCAATGTATTTCTTTCCATAGGGAACAAGGATTGCCAGCTCCGATTTTGAGCATTGATAGGATTTTGATGCAAGAGGATGGTACGACATGCCTCAGGGGATGTTGGTTCTTCAGACCAAACGAGACTTTTCACTCTCCTGGAAGGAAGTTCATCGAAAGGGTGGGTTCAACTGCCTGAGTTTCATCTCTTTTCAGACAGATATTTACATTTCAGATATTTAGTCGAGTAAGTAATATATATATATATATATATAGCATGGTTCAACAGGGATATATAATCTCAATTAAATAAGGCATTTATGAGCTATAACATATGCAGTGTCTCTGTAAGGATATTCAACTTCAATCAACAGGAAGTGTTCAAAAGTGAAATTCACGAGTCTGTGTCCTTTGACAAGGTCATTGGCAGATGCCTGGTTCTGCACGTGCAACAGATTTTTGATTACCAACCACTTGTGAGTTTATCAAATCGAGATGGCTTTTACATCATTATCTTGAGCGTTATCAGTTATAAATCTATAAATACATCAGCATGCATTCTGTGACTTTACAATTATAGCGAACTTTTCAGGAAATTCCAGCAAAAGATATTTACATCTGTGAGTCACGATATTCGAGCAAGAAAAAAACTTTCAGGAAAATCAAGGTCGATTGCACTTGAAACTATTTCTAATAACTTATTCACCTAATTAATAATTCATGAGGCAGCTGTCCTTCCTCTACCGACCTTACGTCAATGGTTGTGAATAATGTCTATTAGTTATGATAATCACTTGTGATCATAATCATCATGCTTAACATTAACCTGAGTGCATCTACCAACTCCGATTGGATTCCACAGAAATGGCACGTGCCGATGTCTCCAAACACGAAATTGATGAAGCGCAACCAGTCTTACCTGCCGCTGAGGTCGTGTCTTGTTCAGCAGCCCGTGAAGGTATACGAATCACCTGCCGTAGTGGATAAAAAGAGGACGTTCGTTGTACTCGACAATATGCCCAACGGGGAACCAGGGGCGACCTATTACGAGCAGTTGCAAGGACCAAATTGCTGGATTAGGATTGGTTGGATGATATTGACATATTTAATAGCCAATGTTGTTGTTAGGAGAGGATTTGCTGATTGTTGATTTCTGCAGGGGACTGTGTGGCCGTCAAGAACACTGTGAGTTCTGATCGAAAAACGATCGTTCGAGTCGATAAGCTATGGATCACTTCAAGGTGAATCAATTATTACCGTTGTCAACAACCATTTGCAGCATTGCTCATTAATTATTCGTCATCTCCAGCGGAGAAGCCATGTTATCGGGCATGCTGTTTCTGCACCCCTCCGAAGTTGAGGTCGGCAGTGGAAGTGGGTCACGTCTTTACTATAGGAAGGAACTCTTGCTAAGCAACAGGGAGGAGATCAGGTCGTGTTCCGACGCCATTAACCTGTGCTCGGTGCTGAGCAGCAGAGACTACTGCTCTTGCAGGTACACCCAGGTGGACGAGGCAGATGTTTACGTCTGCGACAGCAAGTTCAATGAGGCGGATCGCACTTTCAAGAAGTTCAACAAACCTCTCAAGGTAGAGAATGTTCATGTCTACGTTGAAAGTTTTATTTAACGGATAAAATGGTTGAGATCTGAATTATCTCCTTATTTTCTTGGAAATAGTAGTGATTTTCTAGAGATGTCGTTGATGTGGATGGTCGACATTTTGTTATTTCAGCATCCGTGCCTATCCAGTAGTGTGTGCGAAGATGAAATATTGTACTTTAAGAAGGCCGTCGTTATCATCAAGGTGAATTAGCTTTATTATTTATATTGCCTGATTTTGTAGTATTAGCTGCTAAAATATTGGATACTTTTAAAATAATGTCATACCATGTTAACACCAGGACTAGAATCAAGTACCGTATTTTCACCCATATTACATGCGTGTTATGTTCGATTTTACTTACCACGCACCCCCTTATGCGTGCTATAATCGTATGCGTGTTATGCTAGATTAAATTTACATGAATTTGATTTCCGACCAACAAAAAATAAAAACATTTAAATGATAACACAGACGGTTGATTGTTTTTAGACTATATATTTAATTTTAAATAGTTTATAATTGATTGGGCGTTAGTGCATTGCATAAAGAACTTTCGATATGTGCTTACAGAAGCATGTGACAAAACATTCACGCTAATCATTGCATTGTCCAGCTCTCGAATTTATGAATTTAATTGAATTTAATATAAATTAATTGATGGTAACTATAGGAAACTTGTAGGGTGTTGTACTATTTTATGAATTTTCATCATAATTTTTCAACTCTTTATTACTCATAATTATAATTGGAGCTAATGTTTTCAGTTTGTGTGACAATGTTTTTTTCAGCACTGGTGGTTCAGACAGCTTTGGTTGGTGTTGTTCAATATTTTAATAGTCAAACATCACATGCATAGACTTATTGTAGCAAATGTCTTCAATCTTTTAATGGTCTTGCTATAAAAAACTCTTTGAACACTTCTCAAAAGCATGGAACAAAATAGATACAATCTTGGTAATAGTGTCAGTCTTTTGCAGTCTTTACTGGAAAACAAAATGGAAGTCTTAGCCCATTCTCTTGGAACTCATTATGAAGATTCAAATTGTTAATGAATTACCACCACTGCTTTGGCTTTTTCTGGTGACGAGTCACTTGATTTTCTACATTGTTATAAGAGAAAATCATGAAACCCATTGGATGGTATAAATTATATGCAGCTTTTGGCCACACTTTTATGTTATAGTTGATGCACTGTTTGAACCTCAACAATGCCATACATTCACAGTGAAGCTGTGTCCCAGAGCATGGTACAAATGCATAACTTCAGTACCTTCAAGAATTAATCTCAATTTATTTTAAAAAAAAACCTTGTTTCTTTCAATGCAATTATAAAGGTTATTGTACATGAGCTGCATTTCATGCTCAGATCAATGATCCATTTATGATTCTTGAAAGGGAGACTTTAACCTTGAAATCTCATGAAATTTCATGTTATAATTGATGTACGGTTTGGACCTCAACAATGCTATACTTTCCATTGAAGCTGTGTCTCACAGCATGATGCATCTGATTTACTTCATCATCTACTCCAAGAATTGATCTCAAATATTCAAAAATGTCTCTTAAGATTTGTACATTTAAAATATGTGATTTCCATATTTAGGGAGTTATGGGACTCAGAGACTTGTTAAGCGGACTCCTTGCAGCGTGGAATTGGTTAACGAGTTCGTTACCGTCCTTTGAAGTATTGCTTCACTTTTGTCTTACAAATTATTATGCGTAAACAATATGCATTCCAAAGTAGGAAGTTGATGCAAATCTTAAGATAAAAATAGTTTCGATGAAGAATTGAAGAGAGAACGCAATATCGAAGCGACTCGTGACCAATTTTGGTCAATTGCAGCAAGCTCATGAATCAGTAACCAGTTCTTTGAAGTTTTTAAACAATTTATTAATAGACATTCAAAAAATCAATCATAAGATCAATAATTATTCCTCATTATCAGTTAAGCCTTCAAATCCGTCAAAAGTCTGACAGTCTTCATATTCATTTTCGGCTCTTGCCGGATCGCAGGCTAGTTCAAAATCCGGGTGGTCACTTTACTCCTTTCCTGTAGACTTAATGTCAGCATTTCTAAAGCCACTCAGAATCAAATCAGGAGACACTTTATCCCATGCTCGTGCAACCCATGTGCATACCTCGGATTACAAGGCCTTCCTGTCTCGTCCAGACGGTGTGTGAGTGTATGTGCCATTCTGCATCCATTCCTCCCTCTCAGATCTGTCAATTTCTCAACGATTTGTAGTTGCCATACCTTTTTTTTTTTGGATGATAGACCACCCGGGATGATTGCAATGTGACATCCGCTTAAGTTGAGCATCTTCTTAACTGACTCCTCTTTATGAGCAGTCATTGCATTCATGATCAACCGCGAGCTCTTTGAAAAGAATCCCCTCTTTGAGAACATTTCTGAATCCAGAGCTTCATGCTGAAAATTTTTCGCATTGTCTCTTGAAAATCAATATTGGTTTTGATTTGGTGCCAGCCGCAGAGCATCCAAGTATGACTGTGAAACATGTCCGTTTGTAACCACTTGTTGTTATTGCCACAGTTCTGGCGCCAGATGCTTTCACTAGCGGGAATGTCAAAAGCTATCTCTTCCTTTGTTCCAAGACCCATAGCTTTAGATCAGACTCTAACTTTAGCCATTTCGCATTTTGGCCAAGGCATGCACGTTTTCTCAGGTTCAGTTTCTCAAGCAATCATTCCTTCTTTCTCCATTCGCGAACCGACACTTCATTAACGTTGAACTCCCGAGCAGCTGCTCTGTAACTTTTGTCTTTTGCTCTAGAAATGACTTGAAGCTTGTAGGCAACAGTGTACGAGTTACGTTTATCAGCCGCTTTCTTAACGACGTCGATATTTCAATCTATTTATTTGATTATAGTCCGTTGCATGACTAAGATGATTTTGACTTATATTTCAATCAAGAGCACTTCTATCTATATATCACTTTATTTATCACTTCAAGCATCGGCCGCTCAGCCAATGGAAGATTTTTTTACAACTTTTATATTTGATTGTTTTATATATTAGAAACTGCTTCAATTTAATATTTTAATATATATAATTTTAATTTAAATGTTAAATTATTTTAGCCAAATGAAAAAGGCGTCTATTGGTGCGTGTTATAATCGTTTGCGTGTTTTAAAAGTGATTTTTACATAAATTAGAAAAATTGCGTGTTATATTCGTCCGCGTGTTAAATTCGTCTGCGTGTTTATTTCGTGAAAATACGGTAATTGATTGCATGTAGGAATGGTTTCTGAAGCCTCCTATTTAGTGTTTATTAATTGCAACTTACTCTGAGCCTTTCTTTATATTGAACATTGTAATGTTAATCATTATTAATGTTGAATATGATTCTAATTATTACTTACATTAAAATTATATTGAATAGGAGCCACTTGTCACTGGACAGTCAAGTAAAGTTTCGGAAGTGAAGATGATCGAGGAGGAGAGCATGGACTTCTGTTCATCAGTGGGCGACCAAAGCCTCAACGAGTCTGTGTCGTTCATCGGGGAAAATCTCAATGGGTCAGGTGACCTCACTCCGAACAACATCAAAAAGAGGAAAAAGGTAGTGGTGATGATGATGATGATGATATGTAGTGATGAAACTGTAGAATCAATAATTCTGACCTTGTGCTTTCTCGACAGAGGACGACGAAGGTGCGCAACATCACAGGTTACATTGTTTACGCTGGCGAGTGCAGGAAGGACATCCAGGCAGAATTTCCCGACCTCAACTTTGGCGATATCAGCAGAGCTGTCGGGACGAGGGTGCGTTTTTGTTTTACAACTCTCTTTAGATTAATGTGGGATGTTTCAATTTTCTACAAATGTTTAACTTTAAAGAGCATAAAAAGAGGTTCTGATGAATGTGATAGAATTTGTAGCACTTCCCTTGGGAAGGAGCACTATATATGTATTGCTACAACAGGGGTTCCCAGCCTTTTCTATATCTCACACCCCTAGAAAACTTTTAGTATATTCTCGCACTCCCTAAAAAACTAATATAAATAATGTAGGTTTCCAAAGCATCTTGATTTAAAACATAATTTTATTAAAGTGAAAATTTTATGTAACATAAAAGAAAGAGTCATCTGCTGGTTAAGTTTTACACTCCCTGAAATGCCATCTCGTAGCCCTGGTTGGGAACCCCTGGACTACAAGAACTGCCTCTGATGCCATGCATATGACACTTTATAAATGACGTACAATGATGTTTATTTCTGTAATCATTGTTTTGATCCTTCTTGGCAATGATATCAACACTTTTGTTGACAGTGGAAAAATCTACCCAGGGAAATCAAGGAAAAGTATGAAGAGAAGGCCAGAATACTATTGGCCGATGCAAACTTGAAGTCTAACGAATCGCAGTTCAGCTCGGCCGTGCCGTCTCCGGGAGCAGATTCGAGAAGCATGTCTCCGAACTCTTCAATCGCTCCAGCAGGTTGGTTGTGATTGAATGAATGACTGGCTGCTTGATTTGGAAATGATGCGGAAAGAGACCTTATAATTGATTGGGTTTTAAAATATTAAGATTTGCTTCAAAGGATTATTAAGACATTCAATGAGTTTATTTAATGACTTCACAACAGCTAAATTTTCTTAGTTTCTTACTTGATTAGAATGTTATTCATTTCAGTGGCTAGTAAAACAATAGCAGCTCCCACCTCCTCACTGGATGCAGCAATCCAACAAAGCATCAACCAGTTGCCTCAAAGTTAGTATTGCAGATGCATTTCAATGGGTCATTAAATAATGCTTTCAATTTTATCTGGTTAAGTATTTATTCATTCATTCATTCATTCATTCATTCATTCATTCATTCATTCATTCATTCATTCATTCATTCATTCATACCTTGCATTCCTTCAGTTGCACCAACACCACAGCAGACTCCTTCCTCACTTACATACCAAGCCCCTATTACTTCCAGTCAGCCAATCATGAATGGGGCACCCATCTTTGTGGGTGTTCCTCCACAGACACAAAAAATAGTTCACTCTGAGGCTTACTTGAGGTTAGTGGGGGTAACTTTGATGGTTAAAATAAAGAATATTTCTTTGGTTACTTTATCTTAACGTATATATGTGCAGTCTACATCACTACAAATTGTCTTTTTTATCGATTGTGACCCTTCATTTGTTTAAATGAAATTGTTTATATCAACTCAGCCCAAACTGTTGATAAACTCATTAAGTGAGCTCTGCAGTGTATTTGGTTCTGCAATCCACAACTTAATGATTAATATTTTTGACAACTCAAAAATGTGTGTGTGTGTTCTGCAGGTACATCCATGGTTTGGCTCGAGGCAACAAACGAATCGGCGACTTCGACAAAACCTTCTCTGCCAAGAAGCCCGACTCCATCTCAATGGAAGCGAGCAAGCTGCCTTCCCATTGGTTGGGGGGTGGTCCCGGTCACCATGGAGACGTCGTCAGTGCTCTCTGGGCCATGAGGGAACACATGCTGAGGGATGCCCTGAACATCCACAACATCTTATACTGAAGTGGACACTTGTCGTTATTATTCATTTTGAAGTTTTTGTTTATTATTGCTAAACATGCCTCTTCTATTTATTAATTATTATTAATAATTATTATTAGTTGTTTCCGTTTTTATTAATAAGAATGTTGGTACTGCCGTCACCTTGTTATCAATCTTCACATCCAGCTTATCAGGAGCAACTTGGCTCCTCATTTGATGTTTTAAAAAAGACAAGCTTTAAACAAATTCATTTGTCTCTCTGACTTGTTCACTTGAACTAATTTAGAACGTTATGGGGGGCCGCGAAAGGAATGACAGGTGATGATTTAAAGCAGATGTATCGTTGCTCGCGTTTCCACGCTCAATTCTCCATTTGTGTGGTGGGTCAAAGTTTTTACAATGCTGACGAGTCCTAAGAAAAACTAATAATCAGATTTAGACGATTAGTTAAGTAACCTTAATGACGAGATTCAAAGAAATTTGAGACAAGTCTGACACTTTCTCAGTTTTAACTCTATTTCGAACGTTTTAGGTGTTTACTGAGAGTAATATATTTTGCATGTTTATTTTTAAAAATTGTCTGTTTTACTAACAAAAATTTTATAATACCTAAATATGTGATAGCAATCAAGTCTCATGTTTATTTACCTGAGACAGCATGCGCACATCCCTACTTTTAGGAAGGTGTGTTAATCGAGGTATAAACATAATGACTACTAGGCGGTGCATCGTAGACGAACCGAAGACAGAACGGAAGCAACCGTAGAATTTAATAAGGAAAATAACTTTATCTTGAAAAATCAGAGTTAATTTGAATTGTCAGCTCACAACCTCGCTTTCTAGTTTCATAGCTTCGAAGGAACCCAATTTGGTTCTTGTTAGGTCTAACTTGTGTGGCTCACTTCTATAAAGCCGTCAGAAAAATTTACAAGCCAACCACAGATTTCTCTGTAATATTGTGATACCATTGAATCACTCAAAAGGAATTACTGTTGAGGAAAGTCAAGGTGAGAAGTTGAAGTCATGTTTTAGAACAGTAACGACATAGAAATAATTTGAATAATTTATTTAAATCAAGTATTTTATATAATATTCACTGCTTGAGGCGTCAGTAGCACAGGCTTTACAAATGGACGTTCAGCAATAAAAAGACGTTAAGATCGTGTTGTTGATTTAAATTTCATCGGTAATCACTGATTAATTACTAGTAATTATGGATTGAATATTATATTGGATATAATTTGGATTTAAAACAATCCTCAGATGGTGATGCGTCGATCGTTGATCACACTTAAAGAATGAAAAGATTATATGCATATGTTGTAAACATAACACTTCCTTCATTCATGTTTTTTAACATCTTCACGCACTTTTTAATTCCTGCAATATTTCTTTGCATTCTCTGCATTTTCGTTTCGATGTCTGATGATTTTGTTTAATTATTCTTCAGCTGACATCGCTGAGTACAAACAAAAGCTTTGCCAGTAGTTTGCTATTTAACAATGACTTACAAAAATTGTATCAAATGCTTATTGCATAGATTAATTATTACATACATTGTTATTATCCATGCAGTACATAATAAAATAAGTAAGTGGTATATAAGAAAGCTTTTTTCAAATTCAAATTATGCAAGCTATGCAACGGACTTTAATCAATTCAAATTATGTTCAACATTCATTATCAGCAACAAGTATTTTCAATAAATTTGCGAAAATCTCCGCAAATAACTTCAAAGAGCGTCACTGATATATGACACTTATGTCATCAATTAATACGACTTTAGATGCATGACACTTATGTCATCAATTAATACAACTTTATATGCATGACACTTATGTCATAAATTAATACAACTTTGAACAATTGCCATGCCACCTAATTTAACTTTAAATAGCTTTTGAAATAGCTAATGGAAATAAACCATTTTAGGCTTTTATTATGGACTTTTAATGCGGAAATTGAATTGGTAGAAGTGAAAGACGTGGTCAAATGTTGACAAAGTATTATTACTATTATCTTACAAATCATAATGAAACACAAAACTAGTAGAAGTTGGAACCAAAAGGAATAAAAAGGAACGTCGTAAGGGAAAAACTCCCGCTAACAGACGTCCAATTGCCATTGATGAATTTAGTTGTTTTTCAATGTAATAAATACTAAGTAATATTTAAGTAAATAAAGTAATTGTCATAAAATTATCATAATGGATTATTATTATTGTAGTCCATTCATAACTGGAATGCAAACAATGATTTTTGGGTGTCATGCATTCAGATAAGATGGCGCAACATTGATGACGCAATTGTGGTAGGAACCTATAAAATTTGGAATAGAACTAATGGCATTAACGACGATAAATTGAATTTGTTTTAGTTTTAATTTCTTATTGAATTAATTTGCTGTGAAACTAGATGAAGTTATCTGTATTATCTGAACAGTAACAACAATCGATCCAATTGTCCAATCAGCCAGCAATCAAATGCCATCGTTATCATCGTCATCATCACCATCCTCGTCGCATCATCATCAACCATTGCTTTCGGAGAAATGTCATCCAATCAAAATGTTAGCGATGTTTAACATCATGAATATTCATGAGTAAACAAAAAAGGATTGGTCGGTACATTCACTGGTGAACTTTTGAACTTCATTTGTGTGATTTGAGTAACTTGTTATCTGCAAGAGAGCTTATCTCTCGGAAATATCATCGTCATTACTTGTTGACATAGTCGTCATAGTTTAATATTAATAGTTAAATTAATGTCATTGACGTTGTTCTTTTATTTGGTTATCAATACTAATATCATCATATTGTCATTATTATTACAAACTATCGAATAAGCAATATCGAATTATAATTCTAACAACACTATTTAACTTATCTTACATCCACTTTCTGACGCTGTAACAACATCGGTTGTTATTACAGTAGTGATAGCTTAAAATATTATTTAAATGCTTATTATTAATAAACCACAACTAAAGTTTAAGAGTTAGAACTTGCGGAGATACTCATACGACGATAACTTATCCAGCATTCCTGACCTGAAGTGGTACAATATTATTCATCGTTGTGCTATTTTTCTGAGTGTTGCCTTTTAAGAGGAAGCTTATCACCTGAAGTCCGACATTGCTCAATTATTGCTGAGTGAGATCACGTGACCAGCAACACCTGCATGTCAACATCAACAACATCAACTCTGGCATTGACAACAATAAATGCCAAAACTGCGCCAGTACCAGCCCAAAGTCTACGTTCGCCCCATCATCATTATCATCACCCCATCACATCGTTATCATTATCATAAACCTGGTATTTATTAATCGGTGCATTTAAAACGAAAGAGGAAGCATTATGTCTTTTTTATACCAATATAATTTTGTATTAATAGCAGCTTACATCTAATAAAATTTATTGATTAAATATTTTAATTAGCAACAACATTGCAATCATCATCATCGTCATCCTCCTCCTCCTCCTCCTCCTCCTCCTCATCATCATCATCATCATCATCATCATCATCATCATCATCATCATCATCATCATCATCATCATCATCATCATCATCATCATCATCATCATCCTCCTCCTCATCATCATCATCATCATCATCATCATCATCATCATCATCATCATCATCATCATCATCACCCCCACCACCACCACCATCATCATCATCATCAACGCCATCATCGTCATCATCCTATGTAATTAACCGGTAGTCACTGATCAGAAGTTTCTTGTCTGAACTGGTTCACTGATTTCCTCGGTATCATCACCAACAACATCCTCCTCATCAATATCTGCATTATAAGCAGCGTTACCATCATTATCGTAATCATATCATTATATGATCATTATCAACAATCCCGTCACTATTCGGCCTTGGTCATCGTCATCGTCATTGCTGTCATCATCGGTACTATTATCATGACGACCTAATAAATATTTTGCCACCTCTGCGGTTTGTTGTTTGATAAGACAACATTCTACTCAGACTTCGATGCCCGCCTAGGATGGTTGACTTTTATGAGTGAACCGATGATGATTATGATGGCGGAGATGACGATTGTAATGATAATGACGACTATGTTAGTGTTAATAAATTATAAATATTAACTTTATCCATAATCCATCGTCATGCTCACTAAATCAGTCACTATAATAATTATCGTCATCGTCATCAACATCATCATCACCTATCATTATCATCACGACCATCATCATCATCATCATCATCATCATAAATACCATTATCATCATTGCCACTTTCGATTCTACCTGTCCTCACTCAAACATTCCTTCTGCACAACTAATCTCTGAATGAACATTATAGGTGCAAAGTATGTTGGTCGTCACCATTTCCATCACTATCATTATTATCATCATCAAAACCACCACTATCATTACAATCATCATCAATACCATTATCATTACAATCATCATCAATACCACCACCAGCCTCATGATCATTGTTATCACAGACACTGTCACTAGGAACATGTTCATGAAGGTAATTTATGAAATTTCAAAAATAATTTTCAATCAAAACTCTAAAAATTCACACAAACGACCTCCATTCGACGACATGCAGTGACGTCACACAAATAACTTCCTATTTTTAAATGTTCACGTGATGTCTCGCTATATTTAGAAATCGTTTCCTATACAATTTTTTAACAATTTTTATCCATAGTTGTTCATAGAAATTTCTAAAATTATGTAAATTAAACTTAATTTATGTAAATTACACCCAAATTATGCATGTTCTGTTGCATTCTCCAAATATCGATTAATTAGTTTAATTAATTTAAATAATATTTAACTAAATTAAAAAGACTAATTTGGCTTGTTGCCTTCACGATTAGCATAACAATGATTAAATACATTCCATTCTAATGTGATTGCTTGTAATCTCTCGCAGACAGCAGTTGATGATAATCACTTTGTCATCGTCATCGTCGTCACCATTATCATCACTATCACCATCCTAGTTTATCTCATTGTCATTCCAGATGGCACGTCCAAATAATGAAACAACTGTAGAAGCAGTGAAGTTGAAAATCATAATGCCTGACAACCAACAGGTTTCAAATTATTGTTTTACATTTTTAACAACGTTGTACGTCACGGAAAATATTAAAGAAACTTTTAGATTAATCAAGTCATTATTCTTTTTTTGTATTTTAAAAAAAAATTTCTAATTAATCAACAAAGTTCAAATGAATGTTAAGCAACTGTTGCAACGATATTGTAATCCTTTGTTAGAATTAACGAGTCTATCCATGGTTATTGCAATAAAACTCTTTTAACTTATAACTTTAACTTTCAACCTTAATTTGCAACTGTTGGAAATCAAATTGATTTGTATTTGGTTTAACCTATTCCTAATGTTGTCACCCCTCGAATGAAATATTGGAACATTCCAGTTTGACATGACTTTCCGATCAACGGATACGGTTTGGGTTGCTAAACAAAAGTTATTTGGAAACTCTTCAAAGGTTTGTCAATGACATAGCATGACATTTCGATGAAATACTTAACGTACTTAATACTTAAAGAATACTTTAATTATTTATTATTATTTTAGATGCAAATAATGAATAATAAACAATTTGATTAATATAAATAATTCATTAATGGCTTTTTGCGCCGATTATAATCTTATCAGCGAGAAATAATGTTGTTGCTGTTTTTGATGATGATAGTTATGATGATGATGATAATGATTGTGATTGTGATGACGACGTAATACAGGTATTAGCAGACTCTCAGAACTACGGTTTATACGTTCCGGCATGCAACGGAAGGGGTGAGAAGTTTCTGGATGATGAAAGGATGCTCAAGGAATACGCAATCACCGGCAACGCCTCTGAACTAGTGGTAGAGTATATGCTGTATATCTCCTATTAATGTTTATATGTAAATATTACTTTTTTCAATAATAATAAATATGTAACCACGATATAATTAATTATGCAAATGAATTCAGATGCATTTATTCAGATATTGCTGATTAATATTAACGTCGTTTTAGTTGAAATACAAGCAGAGGATCAACTACGGATTGAGTCTAAACTCAATGAAAATCAAAAAGATGAATGTCGCCGTTAGTACGAGACTGTTTTGCATTCTGTCAATTGGAAAATTCCATTCATTTTCTGATTCATGCCTCGCTCAGCAAATGAGAAATTTAATTTTATTTTTAAGCATTTTGCCATGAAACAAAGTAGCACAGAATGAGTTTTGATATTATTAGTTTGGGAATAAACACTATTTTTAGCGGCAAATTTTAAAGAATAGCTTCAAGTAAATAACAATAAATTTTTGCGGATCCTTTCAAGTTCTGAATATTAAGTCTTTTCTGTTGATTGTAAGAATACGAGGTCATTTTTTTCCCCGTTAAGTCATTTTAGTTCATTTTATTTAATAGCATTTATAACGACAAATGAAAATTGTGTTTTTATGGTTGCCCGCTGTTCAAAGAATCATGTCCTTAATTCCTTTCATTGTTAAATTAGTCAAGCAATTTATAGGCAAAAACAATCATGAATTTCCAGTTGTTGCAATTTGTGACTTTGAGACAAAAACAAACCACTGGAGTGTTTGAGATTTTCGATTGAGGATTAAGTTGAGGTCATATTTTTCGTTTGGCGAAGAGTTTAATGTTATTGTTGCTGTTGAAGCTAACAAGTGTCTGACGCATTATAACCACACAGAAGAATTCTTAACGAAACGAAATAATCAAACTTTATTTATTATGCGATCTATTATAAACTTTTTTATAGCTAAATATTTCGCTCAGAAGTATTTATAGGTTTTTATTGATTTATCAATAACACTCTTGACATTTTAAATTGATGATTAGCTTTAAATAAATACTGATATTCAATTAAATATGTAATTAGTTATACTAAAATATACTATATTCATACTATAGTGACAACAACAATAATAATAATATTAACAATAATAACTGTTCCATTGACCTAGTCCAACCAAGTTACGGTGATGTGGTCTGGGTCTGAGTTCCTACAGAACTATTAATGTCATTGTAAAGAACCAACTATATTAACGCTCAATTAAAAGAATTACGTTTAACATTAATGGAGCATAGTAATCAATATATTAACGCTCAATTAAAAGAATTAAATATAATATTAATGGAGCATAGTAATCAACATATTAACGTTCTATTAAAGGAATTACATATAATATTAATTGAGCACAGTAATCAATGTGTCTCTACCACTTTATCGCGGTATTAGTAAAACACAATAGCCTAAGGTCCGCTTGTGCAGATAACTTATCATTAGCCTGACCTATATTACTCTTTTGTTGCATGCATTCGAAGAAAACTCTGCTAATCACAAGTGAGCTGGGCTGGCTTCCTTTGAAAATGGCTTCCATTTTATAACTTTGAGATGACTAAGACAACATTCACCACTTAGAACACTTTCCAGGCTTTCTTTGCCTTTCACGTGTTTCAATGTTTCCATACGCTTATATTCGAGTGATGTGAACTCGAGAATGCAGACCTTTAGGGATAACAGCAACAAAATAATAAAAGTCGTTCGTGGCACAAATTTTAACCTCGAAAAATGAGTAATTTCCGAAAGCCTTAAAAATAAACAATTTACTGGATAAATTTGGCCCATCAAAGCAATTCGATCGCGAATGTGTTTTCATTGCTTTTTAGTCTCCTTAAGTTTCCGAAAACATTTGCAAACAAGACAAGACAATCATTTGTAACCATTTCACAAGTTCCATAATTAACCATAATTTTCATTATCTGCTCATTTCAGTCCAACCAGAGAGACTTCTTGGAACTGGTGAAGAGAAACGACGTCGAAAGAGTCGACAGGATTCTAAACGGCGGCTTAGATCCAAACTTCAACGTCATCGTGGGAGGTGAAGTTTTTAAGATTTTTCTTTTCAGAGTTGAAATAATTCTATTGTGATTGCACTTTTTACTGTTTCTGAACGCTGCACACTCCTGAATGTACGAGCTGCACAACAAACTCGACTCGGGTCTCGAACCTCCTTGCACTCATTATTTTTAAAGAATTACCTTGAACATTGTAAACAGATTCAAATGTTGTTTTCACAGAAACTCCACTCACGATTTGTGCAATTTTACCAAAACCTCGTTCAATGATGATAACACTGGTTGGCGGCGGAGCGTTCCTCGATTTCCGCAACAAACGGGGCCAGACGCCGTTGCACACCGCAGTCTTTAAAGAAAACAAGGACGCCGTGAGAGTGCGTTTTTATTTATTTAAAATATTTATTTCACTATTAATAGTACGATGTCATTCAAGTTAACGGGAATTATTTAAAAATAAAACTAATCCGGATTAATGTTTTTCTGTTTGTATTGGAAAATCATTATCACGTGTCGTAAGCAAACAAAGATACTGTCTGCAACAAAACATCGGATACGACGTTGTAACAAATTTATTGATTTTAATCAAGATAAACTGCATTTAATTGTAATATTTTACAATGTGTTTTATGTTTTAGTCTCTTCTTGACCTCGGTTCCAGTCCAAACTACAAAGATAGCAATGGCCTGACAGCATTGTTTTACTGTGCTTCGTATAATAAAGATGTCCAATGTCTCAACATGTTGCTACACGAAAGAGCTGAAGTTGATTGCAGAGATGCGCAGGGATGGACAGAGCTTCATCACGTTAGAATTCCTGCTGTTCCACTCTAAATTTAATTACATTTTTGTATTTAATTCGACTTTAAATTTATTTATATTAAGAATTCCAATAAGATACAAATGATAACTTTCTAACTTTTACTCGTTACGGCCATTCTATAATTTCAATTTTTCCGTTTGCGTTACTTTTCAAATTGAATGGCATTAAAGATTAATATAAACAGCGATTTGAGTCCTGATAACTGCCGAGCTTACCTGTACTTTCTCAGGATTTGCTGCTTGAAATTTAGAGAAAAACGTCCTGATGATATGAAGTGGATTGTTGCCATTCGATTTGCTTTATTTATGACACTTGATTTTCAACGACGCAAATTATTCATGAAAATACACATTTTGTCAATTAGCCTTATTCGATTAACTTATTCAGCATTGCTTTTGCTAAGTATAATGCGACTATTATTTTAAATTATTCCCGGAATAACGATTGAATTAATAAAGAACAGGAACAGTATATCAGAATAAATTTATATAATAACTTTGCCTCTTTAAATTGTTTTAAATGGTCTAAACCAAATTAAAAATTGAAGGCTTGCAAACGAGGAAATACTGCCATAGTAGAGCAGCTCATTTTTTATGGAGCAGACATCAATGCAGCCAGTAGGGATGGAAACACTCCCATGCACATTAGCTCCAAGTTCAATCAGGTTTGTTTCCGTTTAAGTGTTTGTTAAAATGGATTCAATCAAATATTCAAATAATTGACAGAAATTAATAATCAGAGAATCTAACGTACGTATTGTCACTATTACCCTAAATTCAATTGAGAAAAAATTTCGATTAACAAGAAATATGATCATGATAATTTATTTACTAATTACCTATTATTTACTTAGTATTTATTAATTGTTAAAAATGTGAACTGTTACCCTCAGGAGGCCAGCTGCAGAGCACTGCTGTTGAGAGGGGCCGACAAAATGGTCAAAAACATGGCTGGAATGCTGCCTTCTGATCTCGCCTCCATGAATAAACACGACGAAATTTACAAGCTCATCAACGGATTCAAGTCTAGTGATGTTGGTAAGAAATTGTGATAATATTCACGATGACCTGACAGTTTGAACGGTTTCTCTGAGCTTTTAGTTTATTGATTCGTAATTATTGTGATAAAAATTATTCATTACTATTCTAATCGATTTCATATTACGTTGAGTGGCAAAGGTTTGCTGGAACGCTGTTTCGTGATCTGAATGAGATGACACAAATTAACTCAACATTACCTCATTATTAGACGTAATTATTTCTGACATAAAATGGATAAGAGTTGTGAGAAATTCAAATAAAGTAAGCAAATTAAATAATCGACATTTTATTAATGTCATCATTAATGCATCACAAATATTTTGTAAATAATTTGACGCGTGAAATACTTTTTTAAATGATCATCAACTTGAAAATGAATAAAAAATTTGTCCAGTTCTCTTCACCGAAATGCCGACCTACAACGACAAGAGGAGGGGCACGTTGTCAATGGCAACCATAAAGAACATAGCCAGGAGTCGTAGCATACCGAACATCAACACTCTCTTTTCTGATCCGATCAATCCAAATTCCACCATCTCCATTTCTTCACTTAACAACTTTCAAACCAATGATTTCCTCGTCAAGTCGTCAGCTTCAAATCACAGAATCAGTGCCATGGATCTTACATGGAACGGTGAGCTATTATTAGTTAATTGTTATTAGCTACTTTTTCATACTGGTATAATTAAATAAATTAATGAATTATTATCATCATGATCATCATCATCACCACCACCACCATCATCATCGTCATCATCATCATCACCACCACCACCACCACCACCATCATCATCATCATCATCATCATCATCATCATCATCATCATCATCATCATCATCATCATCATCATCATCATCATCATCGTCATCATCATCATCATCATCATCATCATTATTATTATTATTATTATACTTGTCGTCAATGGTTACATTTTAGTGCAGGTTAAATGGAATATTAATAACAATTTGGTTTATTTAATTGTGTTTGCAAAGTGTAATTTGAGATTTGTCTGAAGATCTTAATAACAGCCTTAAAAAATAAAGAAATTTTCTGAATATAATTCATAAGTAATTAATATTATTTCGTTTGAAGACAAATCTAAAACAGAAGACAACTCGACTAAAAATTCAACCAGGTGAGTTTATTGAGATTTGGAAAATTTAAATAATTAAAAAATAATAGTAATCATCATATTAATTACATTATAATAAATTATTTAAACGTTTCAATAATTACATACAATTATGTAATAACATATACATAATGTACATCAGATTTGAGGGCTTCGAGGAACATACTTTTACTTTGCAAAAGACTGGAGATGCCACTTTTGGATTCACTCTCAAAGGAACCAATGGTTATTGAAATTGTTATTAATATTATCAGAAACAATAATTTGTATTGCTATTGTTATTATTATTATCAGAAACAATAATTTGTATTGCTATTGTTATTAATATTATCAGAAACAATAATTTGTATTGCTATTGTTATTATTATTATCAGAAACAATAATTGGTATTGTTATTGTTATTATTGTTCTGTTACCGTTTTATCACTATCTCCGACCTTTGACCCCATATTAGAGCAGCAAAACGAATTCCATCGCTCAAGCATGACCAATGAAATTCGATCATTAATTCACCTCATTTTCATGTTAAATAACATCGTAATTCATACTCATCATCATCGTAATCATCATCACCATAAGATTCCCAAGGATCAGAAAACACTTTCAAGATTACTCCGAAGACACCTGCCAGAAACTTCATAGCCGGTGTAGAGGTCGGAAAATTGGCGGACGAAATGGGAATGAGGGATGGGGATTTCCTCGTTGAGGTTAGGTCGCCTGCCTCAGTAATGATAATTTTGACAATTAAGCTGACAATATTGAGCCATTTTTAAATTTGTCTTGAAATAATAACGTCTGATTCAATGGTTGCTCAAGATTAACTCTTGTCCACATCATCACGACTTTTATCATTATCCAGATAAACGGCACCAAAGTGTCAGAGCAGCCTCATTCCTTCTGCGTGGACACCATAGTCAAGTCTGGAAAATACTTGCGACTTAAAGTTTTAAGGAAGGCGAAGATTCTTCATTTAATGGGAGTCAACGGTAAACAGTGCTTGCGGTTTTTAAACTGTCATGTAATTGTAAAGACTGCTATAAACACTTATTAATCAAGATTACCATCTCTTTAGCTTAATTTTATATAATTCTGTAATGATAGAGTCACAATTACTTAACGGTTTATAGTTGCAACGGTTTGTCCCCCAAATTTTTGTTAGATGCAAAAATAGGTCATCTGCTCAAGTTATGCGAGAGTTTGCCCCTTTTTAGAAAAAGCTGAAATGAGGCCCTGCTTTAAACTAATTCATTTAACATTGGTTTCAAGTTTTAAAAACTAAGAATTGGTTAACATTAAATTGTTCATCCCATTGTTATCGAATGTTATTATTCTTTCAGACACGTCAAGTAATTGCGAAGGATCCATCAATAACGATCTTCAAGCCACTCTTGGTGAGTTTGAATTTAACAAATTTTGATCAAAATCATAGGATAAGAAATCCAATCGCGAATTGTCTCAAATCCGTTTGCCCAAGATTTTGAACTTTGTTCGGCGAGCCAATCCTCTAGTAGGTTCCTGCAATAATCTGTGAAAAAGTGACAACACTTCGCTCTGTTTTCTGGATCGACATCGTCAATCGACGTATGTCGTTAAGATTATTTCACATATCCATTAAACAATTATTTTGCAGATAATTTTGACAAGATCCTTACCTCGTCACCGTCGACCAGCCACGAAGGTCACTCCCTCAGCCCTAGTTCGTCGTCTGCATCAAACAATGAAATCAACGCGAGGATTCAACCTTCTGGATCGGTCAACCAATCAAATTCATCCGTTCCCGCTCCTCCGCCCCTTCCTACGCTTGAAACACTCGGGAAGAGCTATCAAAAGAGTTCCAACAAGCTCTCGATCATTGAGGACTCAGTGGATAACAGCTTGTCCAACAGGAGTTCTCCCAGGCCTGGAACCACTTCTATTGGAGGTCTTCCAAATGCCGCTCACGATGCATTGATGGAAGCAGTCAGACGACGAAGGGAGTTGGTGGACAACGTTGACCAAAACCGTATGTCAGAGAGCATCGATAATCGTATCAGTAAGACAAAGAAACTCAGGTTGATTATTCCTTCTACGAACAAACCTACTAAATCAACTGCAGCTGCAAGTGACAAAGTTCAGCCAGGAAATCTTCTTTCTCCTGCCTCCCCAGAAGCCAAGACTTTGCCTAAGTCCTTCAAAAAAGCACACAATGACCTAACAAAGAGAGGTTCCTTGGGGGACAATTTGGACCAGAAAGGACTAGAGGAGGCTGAGGTGCAGTCAAAAACTTTGCCAAAAAAATCAGATATTTTAAGTTCGACGAACGAAGCGTCTGGGGATTTCCTTGCCGTGGCCGAAATGCTGAGACAGAAGTTCATAAAGAAGAAGCAACAGAATTTAAATGGTTCCCAGTTTTCTCTCAATGATACCAACTCGAACCATACTGAAGAAGAACTTGAACCAAGACTTGAAACCTCTTCAAACGAACGAAGTCGACGGATCGAAATTAAAGAAATCTCGGCTGATTCCCCGACAGTTCCAGAGTTTCCAAATGAAAACAATATTTCAGTGAAGCCTCTGACGATAAAGGAAGAGGAACAAATAGCGAACCATCAAGCACAAAATGCCGAAACGATCAGCTTTCCACAAAAGAATCGTATGGCACCTCAACCGCCTAAAAAGCCTTTGGGATCTCAGCAATCCGCAGAGCAAATCAAAACTGCCACTCAAGCAGAAGTCGATCTAATACCCAACGCTTCACCAACCAACGGATTAACGGGAAGCAGCCCAGTAGTTCAATCGCCCGTATCGTTTGGTGATCTTGCTAGTTTAGTGGCAGAAAAAGCTGCACTGATGCACAAAGCTTCAGAGGAGAAAGGAATTCTTTTCCCTTCACAGCCTCCATCTTCCGGAACTACCAAACGTTATACCCGCTCGACTGAGACAAAGACAAATCTTGCCAAGTCAAGTTCAGACCAACCGAATCCAAAGACCCCCAATAACTTTACGGAAAACTCTTTAACCCCATCAGCATCGGCAATAATACAACCCACCAATAAAAAGTTATTCCCATCAGAAGGTTCTTCTGTCAGTGAGATGACCAGAATGTTTTCCTCGGCAGCACATCCTAGAAGCAAAGTTATTCAGCCTGCAAAACCAACAGCTCCTCGTTCAACTTCGCAAGACAGGATTTTCTCTCAAAAGGATTTGAAACTTCAGTCCGGCGACAAATCGAAGATCAACGCCAGCAAGACCTCGTACGCCAGCACCAATGCCATCAACATGGTGGGCACTACAACAACCTACCAGAACTTCAATAACATTTCCAACAAAAAGGGTTTCAAAGAGGCACCACTTATTCCTCCACCATCAGAATTCGCATCAGATTTTGATACAAAAATAAATGGCGGTGATTCAATGATTGGAATAAAAACTGGCGTTACACCGTCAAGGACACCATCGAACAAGATAACAATCTACGACAGCACATCACCGAAAACTTCCAACTCCGATCAAATACCCACTTCTCCGGATACGATGTTTCCCACATTGAGAAAAACGAGTCAACAACCTTCAAATACAATGGTTTTCAAGGCCAAGAAGATTTGAATTGATAACAAGTACTTATTACTTAACATTGCAAGAATATGATCAGTCACTTTTAGTTTTCGATGATTACGAAAAAAATGGCAATCGAAATCAAATTTATACCACTTTAAGTTTGTACATTTGAGTGATTATCGCTATCGCTAGCTGAATCGTAAGCCAGAAAACGCTAAAAAGTTGTTTTTGATTCCAATGTGACTTCCACCCCACAAATTTGTTTAAGCTTTTATAGCTGTCATATATCTTATTATTACTGGGTTTTATTTGTATCATCATCATTATTTACACTTTAATACATGTTACGGTATATATAAGTATTTCTTAAGTAATTTTAGTAAAGTATATTTTTTTTAGTGTGTCATAACTTGTATGTTTTAAGGTATATTTTGTTTTCTGAGGAATATCTCCGCATCGCCGCCTTTTCATTTGAAATTATTAACCGTCATGGATGAAGATGGTTCATTAAAAACATTTTTTGAATGTCAGACGTTCACTTAACAATGATTAAATCTGCACTGAATGTCGTTCACCGAATAAAAGCATTAATTCACCTAATTATAGTATTAAAGTATTTTTTAAAAATCAAATTGGTTTATCTGTCAATATTTAATCTTCAACATTACTTTTTTGTTACGATTGAAATATTGTTTAAGCGAGTTCTTGATTGGTTGCCGGAATTCGTGTACGCAGATTTTGTACCTCAAACTGAATTAATTCCTCAAGATATTTTTTGTATCTCTTATTTGGGTTCCAATAAAGTGTTCCAAACATTACTACATACGTAATTCCCTATTTTCTCAATAACATTTTTTGGTTCTTGATGTAAACATTTATATTTGTATGCATTTCCTTAAAAAATTTAGCATGGATAAAAACAAATGAGAAATTTACTTATAAGCTCCCAAAAGAATGAATTACTATGGTCAGAATAAGTCTTCAACCTGATGATCAGATACATTGCAGGAGACCTTACACGTTTCCCTAAGTGAAAATTAAAAATCAATATTAATCCTGAATATTAGACAAGTGGCCAAGATTTACTCGTTTTAACCGGCCATTAAGACTAATTCAAAAAAGGATATTAAACTCCTTTAATTGAATGATAACAACTAAAAATACAAAGCACTTCTTCTGTATAATATAATAATAATAATTAATCCATCGAGTGACAGCGAATGAAGTATTTTGATTGGCACTTGGAATCATGGTTTTGGTTAATAATGATGACGACAATGATGAGGGAGATGGTGGTGATGACAATGTTTTGATTTAAAGCCATCTAATTATGAAACCATCGAACGTACTAAGATGGCGCAAAGGAGTAGAAACGTTGATTCTCAATTGAATGGAATAAATAAAAAATGTTAATCTATTTTAACGTCACTTCATTCATGTCTTTCTTTGTCCTTCATATCTTCACATCTGCTCTGAAACTGAAAGTTAACCAGTTTGAATAACCAGGAAGAAAAGAAAATAAATACACTTTTCAAATGACTAATTCTTCGTAGTCTTCAAGTGTCACTTTTTTTTAAACTAGTGGCATGGATATCGTGGACGTTGAAGAAGAATTTCCTTTTTTTTGCAATTTATTTACGATTAAAAGCAATTTCGGATCAAACGATGTAATAGCGGAAATACGTGCTTCTTTAAGACTGACCCTAGTAACACATAAACATGACAAGCAGTTATATATTGCTTTCCTAATACCAAACTGACTTAACATAGAGGCACGAAATTTCTATCGGCATCCCTGATTGCAGGTTTTTCTCTAAAGGTGCAAACTGGGTTACACACATTATCGGTTATAATTAAAAATTAGGCTGAGAGAATCTCACCAAGAGGAGGGTCGCTGGCCGAGAAAAGCTGAGAATTGCTTTGTTGCTGATCGTTGGATTTGAACACTTTGCCTCCGATTAAGCTGTCCGCCTTCTTTTTTCTTAGCTCGAGTATCGACTGCAACTCTTTCGCTCCTATCGTCTTATACTGTTGCATGGTTGTAACAATTATTTTAATATTACGAATCTCGGATAACCGGAACAATGCAAAGTTTTAAAGGTGTAATAATTATAATAATTAATTCAATAAATTAAGATTAAATTCAGAAATTAAATTATTTACGTGATTTTAATTATGATTTTGTAGCAATAAAATAAGATCATACAGACCCCACATAAATTTTTCTGAACCAATATCTGGCTGTAAAGCCTCGATCCAACATCAAAACCAAACAGTTTTTCCAAAATGGTCTTGTCCATCACGAACAGCTGTTTCCCACCAAACGAGGCCAAACTTGATTGGACGCTTGAAATATAGATCAGCCAATAAATAATCTTGACATTCTACTGAAAGCTCCCGATTTAAATGATAATTTAAAAATTATAGTGGTTATAACCACTCACGGATCGCTGAATCCTTTCTGAGTGAGCCAATTGGTCACTTCTTCGGGTGTGGACTTATCGGTGATGACTCCGGTGCTCGATTTTACGACATTCTTCTTCTTCATTGGTTCAGCATCCGACCTAATTTTCGATTGAATTTCATTGGTCAGGTTGTCGAGTGCCGACTTTTGACCTTTGTCACCTAATTAGTAGACATATTATTAATAATGAAAGTGTGACGATAAGGTTAAGATAACTTAAAAATATCAGGCTTTCCAATTGACTAACCATCAATGTAAGAATATATGTTTTTTAGATCTGTCGGATATTATTTACATTAATGATCCAATTTAAGTTTAAATAAAAATTAAAATGGTTTAAAGATATAGAATCTTTCAACTCTGTACAATTAATCAGATAACAAGTTTGCTGATTAAGTTGTTACTGGTAAATACCGCTATAACTTGATATCAATACTGATTTAAAGATGTAGAATCTTTCAACTCTGTACAATTAATCAGATAACAAGTTTGCTGATTAAGTTGTTGCTGGTAAATACCGCTATAACTTGATATCTATACTGATCAATACTGATCTACGTAGTATAATTATTTTACTATGACATCACTATCGATGACAAATCATTATTATACATACCTGCTTCTAGAGTGCCATTTCCCTGTAAAGTAAGAATTACATTTTCTGTAATACTTTTTTTTTAATGACGACTATGACGATGACGAAGTAGATATAATTACCACGATGTAAGGAGCGATTATAGAAGTGGGCACGTAGCCGATGATTCCATTGCTGTTTCGAACTTTCGAGTTGAATCTGTTAGTCTCCAAGACCTATTCATAAATTATGCTAATTAACTTTTAAATACTTTATCAATTCTATAATAATTGTAACTGAATGTTTGAATTTTTCTGTTGCTTTTGTTATTATATGTTGTTATTATTGATTTCATAAAAATTATTTTGTTACAGTAAATGTTAATGTGATATCCTTATTTTAAAATGTCAAAAATGTCACAATTACTTCAAGAACTTGTCCTGTTGTGACAGAAAGTTCCATGATGTTCTCAGCGTTTCTATCGCTCGTGACGATGAAAACTCTGTCAAAGAAATTAAATATTTCAGGCCTCGACCATCGACTGACAGACGTTAGATGAACAATGTTCAATAAATATGTGTTTAGTTCACTTCACAAACCCACGTACTTCGCTCCTTTTACGAGAAGTCCATGTATGAACTCTCTCTGAAGATCGGAACTTTCGGCTGCTGGAAACGCTTGCGACAGAGGTGGTTGGTAAGTTGGAGACCACCGAGGACTGGAACCAGTCGATGATCTGATCAACTGGGGACTGTTTGATCGTCTGCTCACCAGGCCTGGATGCCTTGAGATTTTATTTTAGTCGCTAATTATTCAGCAACGTTCCAATTGTAGGAATTGAAGTCAGAACCGTTGAATCAATGATTTTGCTTAGTAATACATGTTGCCACAACAGAGCGAAACCTGCGTGATGCAAACATATCAAGACTCGTCTGACCAATTAGAGAACAGGGCATTCAGGTGATTTAACGATGGCTTGTTTAATACGCACCTGTGCAGGCGTTTTAATGATGAGAGATGAATATATCGAAATCAAAATCATCAGCATCATTATCAGCATCGTCATCATCATTATTATCAGTGTCAATGTGGAACTCACTGGAATTCATTTTGTCCGAACGGCGAAGTATCCATTCTGTTTTGTGGCTGCAACAAAAAATATGTTACAACCGATCATGATAACAATAAATTAATTAACTGAATTGTTAGTGGCTGCAACAAAAAATATGTTACGACAGACAATGATAACAGTAAATTAATTAACTGAACTGTTAGTAACAACAACAGTTAGCAGTAAGAGTCTTCACCATAATTTGACGACGACAATAACTCTGTCAACCTCCAGCATATATCATCGATTAAATTAACATAAATTATGCTAATAAGCCCTTCAGGTCAATGAAAAGCTCTCCGCCGATTGAAAG
>JAJTWR010000251.1:1922500-1962500 GCA_021613335.1 Whitmania pigra | reverse complement strand
TTTTGTATTTCTGAAACATTTTTTGACATTCTCTCTATTTCTCAATCTCTCTCCTTTGTGTTTCTGATGAGATGAAATTTCCTGAAAATCACTGAACACGTTCAGACTAGTGAATGCAGCAGTACGGGTTCACGGATATCGACCCCACGATAACAGAAATAATAACAATAATAGTAATAAAATACTAGGATGTCAATAAAAAGTATAAATAACAATAACTAATAACACAAGATTCAACTTTCAATGGCGTAACAGCGCGTCACAATAACCACCACGCCCGCATGTCTGCCTTACAATAAGTGGTTAAAAGGCTATAAAAACATAATACCGTGTGAAATCCCTTTTCAAGTCACAATCCCCTTTTGATGCCCACTAACGCAAGCGATCTAATTTTGTGGTCGTTTGTTGTATTACTACAGCCAAAGCTAACAGAACTGCTAAGCTATCAGATGATTATTTAACTAATAGATTGTATTATATTTAACCTGTTATATATGGAGAAATGAAACATTTTAAGGATTTTGAAAAACAAAATGAGCCAATAACAAGAAATGCTATCAAATAGCAAATCAAATGTCATCAACTTGTAAATGTAAAACTTGACTGAACAGAATGATTGAATGAAGAGTGAATTGAAGAATAAGTTTGTTCATCAATTTACTTTGAACCTTCTGGTTAACTGATTAAAACAACAATCAACATTTTTATTCAAAAAGTTCAAATGAAGCGAGGATGCGCTTTATGTGCGAGGATACGATTCTAAGGCTTACTCGCTTTGGCCACTGTCCATTGGTGCAAATAATACAAAAAAGAGCATCAATCATTGTAATGAAAGCAATTATAACAAAATTACAGCAAAAACAATGACCGCCAACAAGATATCAACATTGTACTAATACTAAAATAGCAGCCTATTAAAATTTATAATTATAAATATGTTTCTAACAAATGAGAATTAAGAATAATCACAACAATAACATTGATGATGATGATGATGATGATGATAATGTCATGAACACTAATAATTAATAGATACAATAATATAATAATTAATAAACAAAATATTAATATTTAATAATAACAAGGATCCAAAACAGCAACAACCAAGCTAATCAGACGATCGATGGTTTTCAGACCTATGCAGTTGTTTGGCAATGACCTTCCTGTCCTGAATGGCCTTGAAGAAAGCATCCTTTTCCTTCTTGCTCGGAGTTTTCTTCCTCTGTTTGTACGTCTGCAGCTTCTTATAGGCTTCTTCCACCTAAATTGATGGCGTTGTAATTCAACTGTGTTCGTTAATAATATTTTTAAAACATCAATGACAGTGAACGGCACTTTATAAACCCGGCACCGTAGGTCCGTCGTCTCACCTCGAGGTCGGCAGCTGCCAGTTTCTTTCGGAGTTCCTGTCTGACCATTTCCTCCCTCCCCATTTTCAGGAGTTCCCTCAACACCTGACAGTTCTGAGAACTCAGGTTTTTGAGTTCATTTTGCTTTCTTCTTAGTTCCAACAAAACCTCATCCTTCTCTTCATCTTCTTGATTGCTGCTGTTGTTGTTGTTATTATTATTATTATTGTGCATGTTGTCAGAACCTGGCTTGCAGCCATTCTCAAATATCTTGTTGTCATTGTCGTCTGAGTCATCAGAGTCCAATATTCCTGTGTGGTTTCAAAGTAAAGGATGATTGTTGCATTTCAGTCATATCAAAACCAATTTTGCTATGCTGTCGAACAATAAATGATACATTTTTTCTAACATCAATTGAGATTTTTACGCATTATGCAATGAAAATGAATAACATTTAATAAAAAGAATTTGTCAATAATTTGCTTTAAAGCATAAAGTCAGTAATGTTAACCCTGTTGATGCAGTTCCTTCTTGATCCTCTTCTCCAGGTCACAAGGGTTTTCGATGTGCAGTTGCTTGGCGAGGTGCCTCGGAGGGATGGTAGCTGCTTCATAAGCATCTGGAGGGTGAGAAAATTCTATTGAACAAGGTCAAATAATTATTGAAAATGTTTAAAATCTGTAAAGAATAATAATAATAATAATAATAACAACGATTGCAAAAGCTTATTTCCTTTAAAATATCACTAAGAAGCTACTATTATTTACACTCTATTTACTTAAAAATGGTTGTTAGCTCAGAAAGTTATGCCACACGATGGCAATGGTCAATGTCGTGTTCGCGTAGTTTGCGCTGCCATGTAAATGGTTGACAAAATGCAGCTCCTTGTGCTAGGCTCATGAACTGAATTGAATTTCACAATAATAACAACGAAGGAATCCTTGGACAGACCTGCATCCGAAATGAGAAAGTCCTTATCTTGGTTCACATCCCCGACCTCCAACAGGGCTTGGATTAATCGCTGAGTCAGAGGACCATAAAGAGAAGAGGCTTCATCTCTATTTTTTTTAATGAATGTTTAGTTATTAATATTAACAATGAAATCACAAAGAAACTAAAAACTAAACAAAATTAATTAAACATAACAAGCACTTCTCTTCAGCAAAATAATTACGAGTTAATATAAATATAATTACATCTACATTCAGGTTCATTGTCAGTTTGTAAAACCTAAATGGAAGTAATATGACATAGAAACCTAGCATAAGCTGTTAAATTGATTACAAGAAAAGCAATTAGTTTTAATCAATTGAACAGATTTTTAAATAAAAATAATTAGTAAAAATTAAACAAATTACTGACTGATCTCCATGGTTCTTATCTAAGTTGACAGCAGGTATTGAATTGCTTTGGATTCCCTTTTTCTTTTCTTTTAAAATGAATCCACATGACATTTTAATAGTGGTTGCAGAATATAATTATTTTGATAAAGTCTTTAAGGTCATTCTTTAAAATAGAATTTTATTACCAAAATCTAAAAAAAATAATCAAATCCTAAATACAACCACTGTATAACTAATGTTAATGATTGGTCGAGCAACGATTCTCACCATCGGCCTGTTCTGCCCCCAGATCTTCCTCGTCCCATTTCTCCCCATAATATCTCCCCAATGGGGGTATTTTCATGACATCTCCAATATCTTCACAAAACTTTATTTGATCTTCGAGAAACCTCAGATCCTCCCGCGTGATCTCGGAGCAGTAGGGCTCGACCATCGCCCAGAACCTACCCGGAGTTATGTTCTTAGGCATCTTGGATGAAGTGCTTTCTGAATTATCGGAGTGATTCTGATGAGAACAATCAAAATGTTAATAGTACCAACAATCGTGCAGTAGAAGCAGCATAATTGCAAAGATATTATCATACAACCATCTTTGGTTTTACTGACTTTAGAAAATTTGGAGCAATATCATCAATAATGCCACTTATAACAGACATTTTTTGCATATGTTTGCAGTCCACGAAATATAATGCAGGTTATTAATATTATTTTTATTATTATTATCATTATTATTGTCATGATAATTAATGATAAGAATATTAAAAGCACTTCACCTTGCTTTTACCCTTTGATGATACTGGCTGTGCATATGTGGCTCTGCCAGAGTCTGTCCTCATCCGCTTAGCAGGTTTTTCCTCTGTTGATTTTCCTTTACCACTACGCTTGTGCACCCCAGTGTGATTGTGCTCCACAGATGAAGACTAGCCGTACCATGGAGAGAATAAAACCAAATAATGTGATTTTGATTTATTAAAAGATATCTGGATTTAATTATTAACTATTATGTTAGACTTCCTAATTATTATTGTTTTATTCATAATTAAAAAAACATGATATAAAATTATGCATGTTGTAAAGAGTTGATGCATTAAATTTTAATTTTTCCTCATCATCCATTTCATTACCATGCTTCCTGTAGATTGAGGTGTGAGAGTTCCACTTGGACTCGACCCAAGCTTGTCTTTACCCCTTTCGAGGCTGCTTGAAAGATTTTGAATTTCAGCCTGCAGTGTTTTTACTCTCTTGCTCATAGAGGATAAGATTGATTCCAGTTCAGGTTGCAAAATGTCCACTTCATCCATGGAAACATACTCATCCTCATCTCTGGTCGAAACTGATTTTGGTCATAAAAATAAACTAGAAATTATTTGCACGTTCACGTGATGCATTGATTTGTTGTTGAATGCAGTGGCACAGCTAGTGGGGACAAATTGGTAATGTTGATTGGGTGAAGGGAAACAAATTACAAAAATTGGATAACAAATTTACTATAAAAGACCGTACATGTTAAGCCATGCACATAGAATCGATAACTTTCATTAATGGCTTTAGACATTATTGACCTATGGACTGGCAAGACTACATTTCTTTTAGAACGTACTTGAAGTGAACAGGGGGCAAGCTTTAACATGATCAAATGGTTTCAAAGTTGTAAATGATAAAGTTCCATCGTCGGTCTGCGATGAGCTAAACGATGAACGGTGGCCTTTCTCCCCTTTTCCTTTCATGATTTTCCTAGAGTTATCAGACACGTCAAGTCCAAATTCCGTACATTAAAAAAATTAACTAAATGCTCCCATTTCTAAGGTTCCCTAGAGACATTTGTATCCTCAGAAATCACATATATTTCCACATTGAACGTCGTGACCAAAACATAAACAAAATTATTCACAAGACCGATTCGTGTTTATTATTTAGTGGAGTTTTTTTAATATATCATATATGTATTTAAAAAACGTGTATAAACATTAATTTTTGTTTTATTAATTGTAATATCATTTTTAAAATAATTAATTTATAGTTAAATTTGTAATTTCTGGATCTAACAAAATGTGAGTAACATTTATAAAAATGATTAAATAGCATTTTACTTTATTAAATGTATAGCAATTATATTTAAATCTGAAATCCCACTCTTTTCTTGAACATCTTGACGATATACTGAAGTGAATTGATTTTACATGTTCGTTTGCGAGATTCGTGCCTTGAGATGGAGGATTCGACTGCGTGTCCTCGATGCAAGAGTACACAATATGAAAAGCCGATGTTGAAATTTATGGTTAATGTCTGCGGACATCCACTGTTAGTTTCAAAATTCAGATAATTTCAATATCATCTTGCATTTGTTGTCATTAATGATTTGGTGCATTACTGATATGCATGTTTGGTGTAAAAATAACTAAAAATTACTCGTTTGAGTCAATATTTCTTAGAAGATAGTAAGAGAATAGCTATCCCTTAAGCAGTAACATGTAACATTTTTATTTTTACCTAAATATATATTAATATTGGACGACTTATAATGAAATTTCCATTATACTATAGTATCTGAAATTTTATCAAATCACAGATGTGAACCTTGTGTGGAGATACTTTTTGTCAGGGGAATTGGAGCATGTTACACATGCAAAATTTCGTTGAGGAAAAATAACTTCAGAATACAGCAGTTTGAGAGTGCTGAAGTTGAGAGATATGTTGAAATACGTAAAAGGATAGCAAAAGAGTGAGTGAAATCTAACTGGTTGGAATTATTCTCTAGTTGAGTTTAGTTTTCTGACTATCAGTAATTTAAAATTATTATTATAATTTTTAATTATATAAAGACTGCATTATTTTTATTTTTACCTGAGACACAATGCTCAGAAATCAGGTAATATTATTTTCTGGATGGAAATACTCTGATTTGGTGTGAATATTCAGTCAAAACTGTTTGCAATAGCATTATAAATTCATAATGAATATCTTGAATGATTATTGATATTTAATTGTTAGATAAAGTCTCAAGTAAATATAAGCATATTCATTTAATTATATAAAATAATATTAAATCAATATTACATATCTATCTGGTATTTCTTTCTTGCAACAAGAACTCGTTCTCTTCTCTCGTTAGACTTTCTTTTAGAGCTAGCCTTCCTAGCGGGATGTGAATCTTTTCAAGCCCCCTTTGACATGCCTTACACTTTAACTGTTTTGTTGTAATTTAATGTAATGTGATGCAAGGTGAAAAGGCATAAATTTAATAATTAATTTGCTTATTACATTAGGATGTCATTAAAATGTTCCTGATTTGCACTTCTTATCTTAGTTACAACAAGCTGAGGTCAGATTTTGACACACTCCGTGAGTACAACGACTACCTCGAAGAAGTGGAAACAATTGGTATTATTTCTAGAGTATAATCATTATCATAATTAGTTTTTGTAAGGGAATGTGTAACATTTACTTAATATTTTTTAATATCTTCACTTTGCAAATTATGTTGCAGTTTTTGTTTATAATTGGCCTTTTCATAATTATCAAAGATTACTACTCAGAGAATGATTGCAATTTATATTCCATCAACTGTAACTGAGTAAATATTAATTGTGATCTTGAATGTTATTCAGCTTACAACCTCACGTACGATGTCGATGTTGAGGAAACAAAGAGGAAGATAGAGAGATACAAACTTGAAAACCACGAGCAAATTAAGAAGAATAGAAACAAGATTGTGGGTTTTAATATATGTATTATTAGGATATAATTAGTTGCCAATAAATACTCTAATAAAATATTGAAATATTAGTACATAACCAAATTGATAATGTTAATTTTAATTTATTCATTTAATCATGTTTTCAGTGATTTATTTCATGTTGTTCAATTAAGCATTTTTATTTTATTGGTTCTCACAACTCTTTTCTGATTGCTGGTCAGAGTCCAGAGGAAGCAGAGCTCAACATACTGATCGAGGAAGAAGAATTGCGCCACAAGAACAGAATGGAACAGCGGCGAATTGCCGAGGAGAATGCACGAATTCAAAGGGAAAAGAAAAAAATGGATCTTCTTAACGATTTTGTTAGTAACACTACGATCGTACGAGCATGACGCCTCACCCAATGTTTTGTTATGTGTTATCTCGGTTTTACTAATTCCAAGTATTTCATTTATTTTTCTTAAATTTTGAACTGCAGATGTTTTCCGATCTTCCTGCCAACAAGATTCTCATGAATCACAGAGAGGTTGAAGAACAGGAAGAGAAGCTGAAGACTGAAGAAATGCAGAAAATAGAGGAGAAAGCCTCAAAGTTCTCCAGCGGCATATACATAGTAAGCATGCATTGGGGATATTTAATCACTACAATTATTGGCTGGTATGGTAAATGATATAAAACCAGTATGTTCATTTTTGCCTTGTAGGGTAAGCAAGAAAATGCATCAGTCCCAGTAATGTCGACCAAGGGGAGCTTAAGTCTCGAGGAGGCCGAATACTTGCCCCTCGATCAGCAGACGGAGGGACCGGACAACCCGGATGAAGAAGAGCTCGTGAACCTCAAGTAAGTCGGGTGGTCGCAAATCATTCGTGCCTAAATAAGTGCCTTTCGACAGATCAATTTTATGATTGTGTTATTTATAAATTTTTAAATGACCTTTCTATTTTTTGCCAGCTACTTAACCAAGGTACGATCCGTGGACAACAGAGAAGTAGGAGGCGGCTTCCGATCTGTGACTTTCTGCTCGCGTGCCCTCAGCGATGCTTATAACGGGCTGTTTATTTTTGTCGATGGGAGGATTTGAAATACATTAACAGTGTAACAAGTGTTTGAAATTCTGTAAATGGTCGCACACAGGTGATAGTGATTTATATGTATGCCACAACTATGACGAAAAACTAACATATTTACTAAATTTATAATAATTTCCTTTAAAACACTGCATTTGTCAGTATAACAAGAAACCCTGACATGGGGTTAATTGTTGCAGCAGGGAATAGACAGTTTGTTGAAGTGTTATAAATTAATCTAATACAACTATGGCATAACGAGGCTTTGTTTTGTTGGTATGAAAACGTAAGTATGAGTAACATTAACCATGATTTTTGTTGCTCTTGTGCTTGTAACTCTGCAGCCTGTTACCTCAAAACTATAAAGTTTTACTTGGTTCTGTAATGTTGCCAACTTTATGTGGTTCTGCGAGTTGATTCATACATTTTCTGAGTTTGAAGAGGACATTTGCGTGGTATCTCGATCAAAAGAACACCGAGGAAAGGGATTTGGTATGTTTCATTTATTATGATGTTAACCGCTAAAGGGTATGTCCAATAAATATGCTCTAGTAAGCGTTGTCTGCTAAGTAGGTCACTTTTCCGGAAGCGAACGTTTTCAAATTGCCCTGGAATTTGCCCAAAGAAGCGAGACCGTTTGCTTTGGCTATCTTTAACATCTCTTCTCTGGCGGCTTTCTGGTTTTCCTCCTTACCGTGCCAGATTAAGGTGGCAGACGTCTGTAAAGCCCTTGCGAAGCTGAAGGTCAGAGCCCAAGGTCGTGTCGGGAGTTTATTTATGGCGTTCAGATTGGCTGTAGCCTCGTCTTCCGGTTGACCGCCGGAGAGAAAGACAATACCTGCGATATGGATCGGAATAATATTATCAATTTTGAAATTTATTGAGGAGTTTGTAACTGTATTATTTACAATCTGATAAAAGAAAAGTCAAAAACGGGAAATGCCAGTCTTCGGACGAATAGCTGATAGCATGTATTAATGATAGGGTAACTTTGTCGCGTGGTAATGTTTCTATATGGGACCATAAATGTGCCAACCAGGTACTGCAGGGGGTACTCTCCTCGACAAGACAGTCAAAGTAAACAGGGCTACTTCTTCTGTAGTGCTTCTTTTGGGGCACTTAAATCCAGGGGTTACCATGGCGGATTTAAGAATGATTCCTTCAAGAAATACGTTGTGAACGGCCAGAGCATGGAACACAAACGCAAGCACCTGTTCCATCACTTCCTTCGTGATCTCGATGTCGTGCGTGCCATCTGGAAGAACTTCCGGTTCAACAATCGGTACCAGACGATTTTGCTGGCTGATGCTGGCATAACGAGCCAGTACGTTGGCGTTCTCTACCATGGCGAGGAATGATGGGGTGTGCGCCTGGATTTTATAGACGTTGCGCCACTTGGTGAAGTGGGCACCATCTTTTTTATATTGGGCGCATCTATCTGCTAAATTATCCAATCCTTGAGTGGTCGTTTCAGCATCCGTGCCAGCCAGCGGCACCACTCCCATATCTACCTGGGGATTTTTTGACAAAACTTACTTTGTTTATTTTATTGTATCTACATTTTAGTAATCAATTACAACTAATCAATTACATGCCAAATAAAGATTAGCCACTAGCGATGCTATAAGTTAAGCTAACTTTGATTCCAGGAACAACGCCGTTTTGTTGGAGATGCTTTACAAATGGCACCCCGTCGTTGGCCTTTTGATAAAGTGTTTCATGGAACAGAATGCATCCTAGAAGTGGAAATTTTAAAACGTGTTGGAATTATTTAATTTTTAGAACGTCATGCGATATCTTTGATCCCAAGAAAGCTCTTGTTCCTTATTGTTATCGGCTTCCACATTACTTCATATTATAAAATTTGTATTACATTTAAATAACAACTAAGTTATTTCTAAGCGCCCTTGACGCCTTAAAAATTAACTATTATTATTATTATTATTATTGTTGTTGTTGTTGTTTGTTGTTGTTGTTGTTGTTGTTGATGTTGTTGTTGTTGTTGTTGTTGTTACTATCATTGTCAATTTGTCCTCAGTTTCACTGCTGGTAGGAGATGCTTTCAGAGCTTATCAAAAGTTCATAGAAGTTCATCCAAGCACTTTTCGGAGTATGTGCGCTGTTCCCATGAGCGCGATGGGTTTTCCTGGGATCATCTCTGCATTTTTTGCCGAATCCTTTCTCAGTCTTACAAGCGCTCCGACAATGATTGGTATCGTTCTGGTTTTGACATTTTGCTGACTTCAATATCCAGGTCTTTATACTTTGGAATTTTCTCGGCTTCTTTCATCATTATATTGTTGTCGTCAGGGACTGCCACGTCAATAAGCAAACAAGTTTTTTCTTTGTTGTTATGGATCACCAGGTCTGGTCTATTGGTCACGATTGTTCTATCACTGGTGACCGGTGAATCCCACATGATGGCGACGTCAGTGCTTATGACGCTGATTGATTCATGCTTGTAGTACTTCTCAGATACTGGGATTCCAAACACCTTACAAACTGTCCAGTGGATGTAGCTTGCTACTTTGTTATGGCATTTGAGGTACTCCATTGGAGCCATTGTTGTGCAGCCGGCACATGTTCCTAGGTCTTGTGACACATTCGGCAAGAGCTGCCCATTGGTAGTTTGAAAATGTTCTTTTGGTGGCATCGTTTATTGAGAGTTTGGTCTTGCGCAGCAATGATGAGACTTTCTGTCTCTCCTTTTAGGCCGGAGCTTGTCAACCACATCATTGTATCCTCCCTGTCATTCCAGGCTTGTCGAACGCTCGAAAAATCTGTCCATGCAGGGGTCTTGATTTTATTTTTTTAATGTTTCTCTTTCAATTTTTTTTTTGAGATCTTTACTTGAGTTTAATTTTGGGATGGCTTCAGTCATCAGGTATCTGGCTTTGACTTTATCAGCATGTGTCTTGATAGAGTGTTTATTTTTACTGCAGTCATTCATTTTGGCGGCTTTCATGAGGTTGAAGTCTTTTTCAAGGTAATCTGCTAATTCAACCCTGGTCTGATCATAGATTGCCTCAATTTCAGGAAGACCTCTTCCCCCGTTTCGTCGTTTGACATGCAACATCAGCATCACCTCTAGAGTGATGGGCTCCTCCCATGGTCAAGATCTTCCTGGTTTTTTGGCTATCTACTGGATTTCTGGTCGTAGCCAGTCCAAGACTCCAAAGCTGTACATCATGACCGGGTTTGCTGGCTGTTTATTGCAGTTATTTTGTTTTTGTAACTCAGCTGTGTTGCAAGAATCTCAGTCGTCGATAGTATTCTTTATTGAAGTTGTCTTTCATTTGCAGATATTTGATTCCAGCACTTTCACCTATTCGTATATGCTTGTACTTATTATTATTATTATTGTTGTTGTTGTTATTATTATTTTTATTAAATTATTGCTGTGATTTAGCTCTGCTTAGGACGTGATTCGAGATTTAATGTTTCATAATGTGAGATAATGATATAAATTATAATTACATACAAGAAATAAATTTTACAATTAACACAAAGTTTACTTAAAACTTGGAACAGTTTTAACGTTTGGAATCGGAGTGTCGTTTTTCAGCCTTTTTGTGTCTATTAATCAGTTACTTCAATACTTGACTTATTTAAATTTTGCTAATCGTTAAAAAGTTACTTGAGCCACTTCATTGTCTATTATTTTACTCCTAAATTTTAATTCACCTCCGATGTGCTCCGACATTTCTTTGCCACAGCAGATGAGCATCTCTCGATACCTCCGCCTGTTTTCTTCATTGTTTTCCAGTTTTATCATGTCTAGTCTTTTGTGCATAGAATTATTGCTTTCGTCTGCCGCTAAAATGCCTTTTCCTGGCGAAACAAGGGCCCTTGCAATCCTTCTTAGTTCGTCTTCTCGGTCTTTCGGTAGGTACGTCACAAAACGAGACATCGCTTTGGATTTTCAAGGAGGTTTTTAAGTACAAATTCAAAATGTTCTGCTCGATTCTATTCGGGTTATAGTTCGTTGAATAAGTGCAAATGCAGAATAAAAACAAAACGATGTTGGGCACAAAAAAGTACTGGCTGCGTTGGTCCAAAATAAAGTGATATGACGTAATTCTGTAGGATATAAGACGTGCTATGACGATAGAATAGAGAAAATAAAAAGTCGAATTATATCCGTATTCGATACAAATCAGATAAACATATGTATATAAATGTTTAAAAACGTTTTATTGTTATAAAATCCAACAAAACAAAATTACTAAGATGACTTTGAGTAAACCTCTAAACATGAAGATGCCTAAATTAGTAATTTCCGGTAAAATGTTTAAAATGCAATCTGAGACTGAAATGCAGGCTCTCCTAGTCTCGCTTCGGTCTCTTGAGTCTGTTTTTGATCATGATGTCTTCGACTCTCTTCGGCATTTCGCTAAATTCCGACTGGTCATCGTTTTTGTCCATTAATCGATATCCAATGAGCATGAGAACAGTTGAAAGCGCCGATATTATGATAGGCGTCAACACTCCAACATCAAACTTGGCTGTCTTATACATCAGCACTTCGGAAAGAAAATGGAAAAGTGCAATCAAGAACGAGATAAAAGTCAAATGGTACACCGCTTTGTTATAGAAAGAGATTGCACAAGTGATTCTTAAAATAGCAGCCAAAAACGTCCAGATTCCAAATAATCTTGATGCCAAATCATTGACTTTTTCTGGCGAACCCGTGTACAGACGATTACCGAGAAAAGAGAAATCAATAAAACAAAAAATTGTGTTGCCGAAAGCCACCATTCCAACCATAAATATCCATCCTTGCACCAAACGGATAATATTTTCCTTGCCGAACATTGGAAAAGACAAGCTAACAACAAGGCGATAAGTAGTGCTGTGGTGTCAGCAACAGCTGGTGCAAAGATGGTCTTATAGTTAATAAAAAAAAATACTTACGTCTAAGATTATTATTATTATTTAAATAATAATATTTACTATTATTATTAAATAAATATAAAATATTGTGAACATAATTTTTTGTTCAAAAGATTATTATACAAAAAGATTGATTTCAAAATATTAGAAACATAAAAATTATTTAACGATATCAGTTTAGAAATATTTGGATCTTTATCAACTCGAATCATCATTCATAAAGTGGAGGCTATGTTTAAGCCTTCTTCAGTATCGCTAGGGCGCGGGGTGGGAGATTGCCGCATATTATAAATCGGGGTCGGCGCTCTTTTTCTTGCTTGTGGTAGTTAAGCTCGATTTCAAAAGACGTTTAGTGCCTGACAAATATTTTGTTGAGAAGTACCTTGAGCGATTACCATGCCTGCTCTCGTTTCATCACAACCATCTGCGAGTAATTAGCATTTAGTACTTGATCCTGATAGATAAAGCGAAAGAGAGATGCAGATCCATTTGAAATTGTTTTCATTTTTAATTTGGTCCCTGTTGATGTTATTGAGAGGAGATGTCATCGAAGAAATGGATCAAACGATGTCTTGTTGGCGACGGTCATGCAACAAAGTGTCAAAAGACGATTTCTATTCATTTTACAAAGAAGCCTCAAACCACTGCGACAACCAAGAACTCGAGAAGCTTATTCTTATAGACAATTGGAAGAATATTATAAATGACACGAAATTGCTTGCACTTAAGGAATGTTGCAGATGCTTCTTCGGGGCACGTTCATTTTATGCTAATAAAATAACGGTTAGAGATTTATTTGTCACAACATTTTCTTAACTTTATATTTCAAGAGGAGAGCTATGAAAAGTTTTATAAGCATTTTTTTGAAAAAATAAAATGTTTAATATGTTTTTTTTCGAAAGATGATTTTCTGGTAACCACAAGATTTATCATCATTTTACTATACCATTAAAATGTACGAGATACTAGAAAAACATTTTGTGTACATTAGTAGAATTGAAAATTTCAGGAGGATAACATTTGTGTTCTAGGAAAAAAAATGACATTGAGAAATAAGTCTCGGTTTACATAAATATTAATTTGTACATTTTGGAAATGAGAACATGATTTATTGAATATTATAAATTACTTGCTTCATCATGGGCTAAGTGAGCATGACTTCTATGACCATTATATGTAACATGAATATATGCAGTTGCTGACTTGCATTTGCATAAAGTGTGAATCTGCATTATAAATGTGCAGATTAGATTGAGATCATTGAATCTAATGGGTCCATTCATTTATCTCATTTATCATTTTATCCACTCACTCACCCAGCTACTATCAATCCTGAATTGTATCACAATTGCAATTATTCAGAGTTTGCAGGAAATAATTTAATTTACAGATAATTTTTTCGAACACTTTTTTTTCAAAGATTTTTGCCTCAAGTGCTCAGTGAAATGCAGATTGTTATTTTTGTTATTTTTGTTGCTATTGATGTTTTTTTTATTGCTAAGTAATTTAAACATCTTGAGGGTATGGACATGCCTATAAAATCCTTCGGAGCCTTTGTTGGCTCACTACATGGGTTGAGTTACTCATTCTCGTTAGCATCTTGTGAGGTCAGGCATAAAGAAGGAGATGAAGTTCAGCAGTATTTTGGAATGATGTTGTTGATGGCTGTCCTGATTGTTCGGTGCTCATCAAAGACCTCCAAAGGTAGAGTGTGGATGTGAGGCCGGATGAATGGATAGGCACAGATGAGGGTAATGGTTTGAGTGCTGGCTGGATTGATGGACTATTGGATTATTTAGATGATGTTTGCAGTAGAGTGCTAAATGGATTTATAGATGCACATGAAATGTTCAAAGGGTTGGATGTAATTGGTCAAGTGATTAGTGATAGAAATTCATTTTGGATTTATAGATTAATAGGTCATGTTTAAAGATTTGAGGAATTGAGACAGAATAAATGTAGAATTTATGACTGTTTAGTCTGAGTAGTTAAAATATTCCAAGATTTATGTGCCGGTTATGGTGATGATAATGATCACGATGGGAATATTTGCGGTAGACCCTGGTAGTGCTACTTAATCTGTTCTTTATTGCAAAACATCTTAAAAGCTATTGACTATACCATGGTTTCATCCATTGTGATTTGTGATGATTAATTGTCTTGATAGACTGAGGAGGAGGAGGAGGAGGAGGAGGACAATAAGGTGAACAGGGGCCAGTCAGGATTCTCCCACAAGTCAAAACAACCGAAACTCCTGCCAATTAAGACAGTCTCCACACCAACTCAGTCTGAGCAGTGTGAGTTGTTGTTTTAATGTATTGCTTTATTTGCTGCTTCAGTCCATTAACTTCGTTGCTAATGGCAACGTGAGTGCGTTGGTTACATTATGTATTGCCTCTTAAAGTGATTTTTAAAATTTCACTGGATCTTGTGTTTGATAAAATCTTTAAATTGCTAAACTAAGAATGTCTTTCCTAATTTGTTGATGCATAATATATGCATATTATATGCATAATATGACAGTTTTATTTATCTTAATATCTCTAGTTTTTTAAATTAAATTAAAAATTGTTGTGATGCTTTGTAAATACTACAAAAATTATCTGTGCAACTGCGTGATAATTATTTAAGAGAGAATAGCATCTTGACATTGAAGGACAGGTCATATGTTGTTTACAATTAAAATAAATTGGCAGACCAGTCTTGGCTTTTCAAAACAAAGGATTGCTATCATCATCATCACCATGCCACCTAGATTCTTAACTCTGTCATCCAAATCTCATTAGTAGCATTACTATTACTCAGTATTGCAATCCCTAACATTGTGGAAACTTGTTGGTGACTTTTTGTGTTGCAGACCTTAACAGCATTGGTCAGTTTGGATCGAATTCTTCTCATAAAGTGAATATTCTTATGTCATAACTCTTACATAAATAACATGAGATGATGTTTTGTGTTATAATAATAATGGTGTTAGCATAACTAGTGCATTAACAATGATCAACATTAATGTAACTAAAAACTTTTTTCCAGAGAACCTTAAGGAGCATTAATCTTAATAAAAGTGAGTAACAACATCATGACAATCAATGTTGGATGGATACCAGAATTACCTCCTTTCAAATACATCTGTCATGCTTTCTCACCCAGACTATGTTCATGCTAAGCCTAATGATAAATTATCAGGCCATAAAAATGTCTAGGTCCAACTAGCCAGTTGTGTTTCATAAAAACAGGCACTTTTAGTACCATATGCAGCATTGTTACCATTTTGCAGAAAGTCTTCGATTAACCGTTAAATATTTATTTTATTTATTAAAGTGTAACTCATTTGTTGAGTATTGGCGAGTATTGTGGAGGTTGCTTTACAAATGCAGTGTTATGATTTTATGCAGGACCCTACCTCACGCACGACGACGATCCCCAAAGGAAACTGGGGAAGCAATCGTTGGTGCCCATGTTCGAAAACAGGACTTACCATGCCACAATAAACGAAAACTCTCCTCCTGCTACTGCGGTCTACTTGCTTCAAGCTGTGATGGTCGACTCCAAGATGAAGATGAAAGCTTTGTTCACCTCTAACGATGGTTGTTATAGTAAAAGTTGTGAGGATGCCTATGAAGTCATTTAATTGCAATTCTGTTAATGAAACTCCAGGTGATGACGACTTTGCTCGTCCCGATGACGACGAAATATCAAAAAATGACGGGTATGTCGACGGAGAAACCGATAAGAAAGATGTCATAAAATACAGGCTTGAAAATGACGAATATGACTCGTTCGCAGTAGATTCCAAGACGGGTTTGTATTCCGGGTTTTATTCTACATTGCTGCTGTCGTTGTAACCGTCGTCGTCGTTGCCGATCGAAGGTCTGGTAACGGTCAAAGACCCGAGGAAGCTCGACTACGAAACCACCGTCCGCTTGAAGGTCGTGGTCATAGCAGAGTCGGGATTGTCGTGCGACTTTGCAATCCTCTGGGTTCACCTTAGGGACGTCAATGACAACTCGCCGCAGTTCACCAGGGACAAGTATTTTTCTGCCGTCTACGAGGACATGCCCAAAGGATCTTACGTCACGCAGGTTGGTAAACAAGTGATGATTGAATTAATTGAGCACTTAAAATTAGTTAATTTCTGGATTAAAAGATAAATAAATAAGGACTGGACAAGTGATTAGGTGGATTAATTGTTTGATAGGCTTATGAGTGAATGAAAGCATTTCATAAAGAGTAGAGAGTCCAAAAAGTGCCTTTGCTCTTAGGCACTCAAGAGATTGGGAATTGTATTTTTTTTTATGGTTTGTAAACTTAGACTTTTCATTATTTATTGTGCAAAACAGTTTTTAAAAACAGCTGAAAGTAATTTGTAATAAAATGATAATTAAAAATCACATTTTGTTGAAATAACACCATCATTAAACTTTGTTGTAAAAATAAGAAATTCTGCATGGGACTTTGAGTTGACAGGTCATTTCTTCATTTCAACATTCTAATTAGCAAGGTCTTAGATTAAAACCCAGACTGTTTTGATTATAAAATTAAGATTTATTGAAATTAGATGTAATTACATAAAAACAATTTGTTTAATTAGTTGAATTTATTTAATAGTTAGAAAATTATTATTGACCATTACCACCAACGTCATTTTCATTAACTCCCTTTGGATTTGGTTTATGAGGCTGTTGAAATCCAAACGACGTTCGGTTATACATACATGTATGTTACCTCTGTTGAACTGGAAGATTTGAAACCTTTGATACTGTGGGTCTTAAGAATATTATAGGTCATAATTACAGGTCATTCCATAATAACTTTCATAATGATACATAATTTGCAAATATCATAAATTTATGAAATACTCATCCACAGATTTCAGCTGAGGATAAAGACAGTGGTCTAAATGCCAGACTGGTGTACAGGATTGTCTCAGGCAACATTAATCAAGCTTTCAGCATCGACCCCCCAAATACCGGCATAGTGAAGACCAACGTCATCCTTGATCGAGAGGAAAGGGACTTCTACAGACTGGAGGTTGAGGCTGTAGATCAGGGCAGAGTTCAGAGGTCAGGCAGTGCAGTGTTGAGGATACAAGTGGTCGATGTCAATGATAACAGGCCGATGTTTCAGGATATCAAGGATGTTCTTATCAGTGAAGGTAGGTGATGATGATGATGATGATGATGATGATGATGATGGTGATGGTGATGATGATGTAGCAAGGGTAACTCAGGTAAGAATGTATTAATGAAAGTAATGCATGGCATATATGTTCTGCTGACGAACAGACGATAACAATGCTTTGGATTTGCATGTAAACCCTTAAGGACAGGAAAGGTTGTGGTATGGATATCTATTTATTGTTTATTTATTAGTTCTGATTGGAATGAAATACATGAACCCCATCATCACAAAATGAAATCAAAGATTGACAGTCTCTTACTGGTGTGTGTTTAATTGCAGCATTGGAGGTAAATTCTGTGATTTACCAACTCATGGCCACAGACAAAGACCTCAACACGTCCTTTTCTTTCTCCATTGTAAATCAAACCAATCACCCCTCCTTTGATTGGCTGTCATCAAAAAACCAAGCAGCTGTTAAGAAATCATTTCAGAGACAAGGATCACACTCAAATTGGAATAATGGAATTGATCATGATGCATATTTTGATGTGGAAAAGAGTTCTGGCAAAATAAGAAGCATTAAGAAGCTTGATAGAGAACGATTTGAAAGACACGTACTGAGTATAGAGGTGAGGTTTTTTATTATTATTATTATTATTATTATTATTATTATTATTATTATTATTATTATTATTATTATTATTATTATTATTATTATTATTATAGTATGAAAGAATACAGTTTGAGTATTTGGTGTTTATTTGAATTTGAGCGTTTTGAACAGTTTTGTCTGGTTGTGAATATTCTCTTTGCCATATTTCGAGGTTTCTGTCACATTCTTTGCCTAAGTCAACGATGGCAATGTCATGAATTATGAAGTTTCTCTTGATGTAGGTCCGCTATTTTAGGTTCCTGTTCTGAAGGGATGGAGGGGCTATAGTTGCTTATTTCTTTCATTTCATGTTTCAGTCAAGGTTGTCTCTCACGTCATCTTTGGCATTTCTTGATATAGTACCCCAGAGATCAAAGAGATTGACATCCTTCATGTTTGTCTGCATTGTTTAATTTTTGCTGTTTTCAACAAATCCTCAAATTGGTTTCCCACACGGAATTTCACAGGAGTCGGACTAACTTTGAGTCAACTTCTTCATATTCCTAATTATTAAGGCCACATAGTATTTGAAACTTATGGGAGATTTGTAAAATTATTGAAAAGAAGTCACTCACAACATCTGTTCTCAAGAGCTAAAGTGGCCTGACTACATTAACATAGATCCTCACAATCAAATGAATGTTAAAGTGCACTTACCAATAGTGATAAATAACGTTGTCTTAATGTAAGTTATTTGACATTGCTTTACTTGTCAGGTATCAGACGGTCTCCACAGTTCTGTCGGAGTTCTGCACATTTCAGTGCAGGATGTTAACGATAACCCGCCAATATTTGCTTCTGAGATTTACGACGTAGGTGGCCGAATAAATTGTAGCAAATGTAATTCATAAAGATATGAAATAATTATTAGTCATAATTTTGATCAGAGTTATTAAAAACATTCCTTGATTTGCAATACTGAAATGTATTATCGTTTGAATGAGTCACAATATGAAATTATATTATATTATATTACTTTGATAATATTTTTGTTTGTTTATGCTTGTTATTTGTAAGATATCCTTCCTTTTGTTAGGTGTCAGTACTGGAGTTGACTCCTGAGAATGTGATGATAATATCTGCAGAAGCTCATGATGCTGATGCAGGCATAAATTCTTTGATCACTTACGAGCTTGTGGGTCCCGATCTGTTCAGAATTGACTCCAATACAGGTTATTAAATGTTTTGAAACATCACAACCATATATGAAAAGTTATTAACTATTTAATTTCAATTAATTAATTACCAATATAGTGGTTAATATAGAATTATTATTTCTGTTTTCATGTTGTTGGCACATTGCAAGAACTTACTAGATTATTGATTTGCCTCAGGTGATGGAACATTAATTATTAATTAACTATTAACTATTCCTAACATCGACACTTAATATAATGTTTTAAAATCATAGAAGATATTGAATGGCTGGTTTCTCCATTGTTTATTTTATTTTGTCAGGATACATTTATACCAATCAAGTTGTGACTTTGAACAAAGGGCAGCACAATTTTATAATCGAAGCCGTTGTCAAAGCAACGGACAAGGGCACTCCGCCACTCTCGTCGATGATTTCCGTGAGGTTTCATCTGACGGACGTCAACGACCATCCGCCCGTCTTCGGTTCGGGATCTTACGAGTAAGTCAGTCCGAGATGGTGACGTAGCAACTCGATGACGATGCTTTGTAATTTCAGCTTGGAGATTCCTGAAGATTCAAAGATCAGTTTGAAGCCCATTTTAAAGCTGTCGGCTTCTGATGACGATCCAGATGAGAAAAACAACGCATTATTTTACAGTATTTGTCGGACGAGAAATGCAGACGATCCGAGCAGCACCGGACTCGTTGGTTATGATGATGATTTCTTTAGTGTCAATTCATCAACTGGTGAATTGTTCCTTGTCAAGTCACTTGATAGGGAGATGAAAGATTTCCTACAGTTGATTATAATGGTGAGTAATACATATGAAAATGAAGGAGATGATGGTGGTTGCCAGGAGCACTTGGAGAAGCAAAGTCAAATGAACAATGCAAATGGATCAAACTCCACATTGGAAAAATTTCATTTATTAAAAACTGCAAAGGGAGCATTTCAATTCTTGAAATCTTCCATGAATTCCTTTGCACTGATCAATATTAAGGTGATGGACGTTAATGACAATGCCCCTGTCTTTTCTAAAGATGTCTACAGGGCCACTCTACCCGAAGACAGCCGAGTCGACGTCTCTGTAGTAAGATTGTCGGCCTCAGATGTAGACCTAGGTCAAAAGGTCACATACTCGGTCGTCGGGGGCAACGAGGAGAACACCTTTCACCTCAACTCTGATACAGGACTTCTCACTTTGAGGATGAAGTTGGATTACGAAATGAGGTATTCATAATTTGAGATAATCCATTTTGCTGGTTGTCATTATTTTAGAGTATTGAAGATGTTACACAGGTATTTACTTAAATGAAATTAATAAATACTGAATAACTCTTTGTAATCTCCTTTGTTTATTGGTTTATTGTTTGAGAAGTCTTTCCAAAATTAATCAGTCACCTGAGTAATATGATATCAAATGAGAAATAATATTGTTACCTTAACAATTATTAAAAATAATATTTCAACAGAACTCAGTATATTCTCACGATCGAGGCCAAAGACGTAGGATTTCCACCTCTGTCATCTCACTGTTCGGTCGAGGTCGGCGTCACGGATGTGAACGAATTTCGACCAATCTTTACGAACATCCTGTATGTCGGATCTCTCCGAGAGGGTACTCCGGCGGACTTTCTCGTCTTCACTGCTCTGGCTATCGATCGCGATGCCGGTCTGTACGGTACGATCCGTTACGAGATGTCTTGCCTTGCCGAAGAAGCCTCTCGTCCCGACCTTCGGATCGATCCCATTTCGGGCCAGGTCAAGACTAGCTCGGCGACGATCTTGCCTCTCGACGGGAGGTCTTCGTTCAACTACTTGATCGTTGCCGAGGACGCCGGGGGGCTGAACGCCACCGTCAACGCCGTGGTGACGATCGAATCTTCACCATTTTCGTCGTCGAAGCAGAGAGTGCGCTTTGAAAATTCCAGTTATCATTTTCGTTTGCCTGGAAATTCTCTCTCAGGAGCTATTGTAGGTCGAGTTTACATTATTCAAAGTGGATTTTCTGGACAAGATGACCTCCCACTGATAACCTATTATTTCTTGCAAGATAATGACTTTTTTTCTATAAATAGTTCTTCGGGAGAAATTTTTCTCTCGGTGGATTTAAATTCAGTTTCAATTTCCGAACATTCTACTCACTACAAAGGGTTCAACGAACATGACATTGATGATTATGTGGGGAAAAAAGGCAAGAGACACTTTCCACATGCAAGTAAGATTGCTGAACATGGAACCTTTCCTAAAAAGAATCAAGGATTGGAGGAAAGCCATACCAAGGAACTAAGAAAGAGATCTGTTATCGGGTCATCAAGCCCCGAAAGTGTCCAACTTACTATTGTGGCCGAATGGGATTTTCCAGAAAATGGAAGAATCAGCACTACTGTAAAAATAGATGTCGATAGGTCTTGCGATGGGTGTTCGTTGGAATCCATGGTTGGAAAGATGAAGGAAGGGTTTTTATCTAGAAGCCATGTTCTGACTCTGGTGGCATTCTTCCTAGGTATCCTCTTTGTCATGGCAACCATTGCATTCGTGACGATGATGAGAAAGCGCAGGAATGCCAAACCTGCAAAGTCTGAGGCCGTTCGCGTAGACAGCGACCGTGCGACTAACAGGTGTTCTTCCGTCAATACCACTCTAGGAATTCCGAGTCCCCCTCCTTTCCTCGGCACCAGGAATTTACGAGTTTTGAACCATCACCAGGTCACACCGTGCCCCGTTCTTAGGCTTTCAAGGACTGACGAAGAAGTCAGACTCATCAATAATGGTCTCACTCCACCCTCTGGTAATCCACCTACTTTGGATTCAGAGGAGGATGGTGATAAAGGTGAAAGAGAGCTGATCCAGGATAAGTCCAGAGCATGTTGGGGTAGCTGCGATGAGAACGAAAGCTTCATGCACGAAGACGAATGCATCGCACCGCATACCAGACTATCTCCTGCAAAGCCTCAAATCGAAAGCGAATCCTTGAAGTTGCTAGGAAATATTGAAGAATCATTTTTGACCCAAAAACTGACCCTCTCTCCTACCTCAATGGAAAGCATCCACCTATTCTCAGAGGAAGGTGGAGGAGAATCAGGATGGATAGGAACAAGTGCAACCAAAGACAAATATCTTCCTCAACCTGTAGGCATTATCAAACCAAGGAATTATTTTCTCCCTGAGTGGCTGCCCAATTCTGAGGCACTCAACAACAACAACAATGGCATTAACATTCAAGATTTGAATTGTGTAAATGTTGACCATCCCCTTCCAACGAAGGTTTTTCAGATGCTCGACCATCTGCCCGACTTTCATGCACTATCAGACGTTTACAAGGAAATTTCTAGATTGAGAGACGACAGGGTGGTCTCCGCGCCGAAAACGAAGCCAACAAAAATCGTTATAGGCTCCGGGGAAGACCAGGGAGTCGAGAAGCAGCCGAGATTCTACCCTCCTCCGATCCTCACCGACGTCCCTCCCCCCTGTTGGGTGCACCGGAGGGAACCCCAGGTCACCCATTCTCAAGGTCACAGGGCATGCTTAGATCTTACAAAACTGAGTTGATGTACTTGTAACTTGTATTCAGGGAAAAGATGTGTTTACTTGTTTTACATGTTAAAACATGTTTTATATGGTTTATTACTTTGGCTTTTGTTAAGTGCAGATTCTGTAAGATTTCATATGTTTTTATTTTGCAAAACATGTTTGTATGATGAAGGAGGCATTTAATCCTTTTGTCCATGACATTTTAGAGGATGTCTGCCAAGCTCTACTTTGCAAAGCGTTATATCATCTTTATTTACAGTTGTTACGCTAGCTAATTATTTGTAACGTTTTATCATTATTAGTATTACGACACATTATTAGTATCGCAACATCGGTCGACTTCACGACTTTCAATCTACTTCGACTGAAAATGGTTGCCCATCTTGCATTGCCTGTGTGTCTGTGCCTTTTTTATTGATCTGATGACAATTTCCGGCCTAGTGACGGCAACCGATGCAACAACATGGAACCCTAAGTTAAAATATTAAAAAGTTAAATGGTCAGGTTAACCTGTTAGTTATCTGCAGTTATCACACGATCTGTTAGTTGTGGATGTAGAGCTAGTGAACCGTGGTCTGCTTAAGACTCCTCGTGGATCGTTGTTTTAGCTGACATCTAATGTAATCGACATGTAATGATTTGATATCGTCAATGGAAGGCTTCATTACTGGCTTTGAATTATTGCTTTTTGCTCTTGATGAAAGTCTTTTACAAGCTTCATCACGTCATTACTGGTAAATGTTTACGTCATGTTGTTGTAATTTCTAGGAAGTTATTTTTAATTTAGAAATTGGGTCCCACTTGCGAACATTTCGAGGAAGTGTCTTATATTCAACGCTTTACTGTGCTTTTCTATCGCTTGTTAAATATTTAATATTTAATATATAGCTGTTAAATATTTCAATGCTATGCTCACCTGATTATTGTAATTGTAATAAGCATTCTTATTATTGTTAATAGAAAGGGTGTTTCAATTATTCTTGGATTTATTTATTAACAAAAATTAATGTGGAATTTGTTACCATTATTTTTCTGCTAATTACGCCTTAGTTTAAAGTTGCTGACGATATTGATAATGACATTTTTATTAGTGATAACGATCATGATATGCAATTTGTCTATCTTTGTCATTATGCCTTCTTGATATTAAATGAATATTTGTGCCACACAATTTCTAAGAAGACGAAAATCATTTGTTGGTTATGTATAAGTTTCAGCAGAACCTGTGACATTGGTGAGGATGCCTTGACATTGTAGATTGAAGATTCAATGAACCTTTCTTCCAATTGTTAGGAAATTTGTCAATTCGGTGCTTGGTACTGGGTACTACTACTGGGTAGTTCATTCTTGAGTTTTTGAAGAAGTGCGGGTCTTTTGAGTATGTGGTCAGACTAATCGTCTTGAGGTGTAGAGATTGGTAGGTTGGTAGGTTGGAATATCCGACGGGATTTTCGACTAAAGTAAGAACCGCTACGGACTGTCAATTTGATAACGGGAAAAGAAAGAGAGTGTGATGTCTCAAACCGGGGCGAACCCCTTCTCGACGGTCCTGCATGCGGAAAGTCGGTGGTAACGTTGTTAAACGGTTGAAAGCATACCAATTGTTGAGAACAAATAAATATAAAATAAATGTTCGATGGAAATTTATTTTCACTAAATTGGGCTACGTGTAAATTAAAGACAAATTTTTTGTTAGGTCAAATAGTAATTTTGTTAGTATTAGCTGTAGCATTTCTTTGGTTAAGGGCCACGTACTTTTAGAAATAAATTGTTTTCCAGGAGTAGTCCAACAAAGAGCAGCAAATATCTTAACCTAATATGCAGGCACGTCGTTTAAGCATTTTCTAAGTGGGGCAAACCCTCGCAAAACATGAGGAGATGGCGTTTTTTGAGTGGTCCAAAGTCAGGTTGCCCCCTTATCTAGTTCTGCGTTCAGGGAATTAATTTGGGGGGGACAGTGGAACCGCCCTTCCTCTGATTTTAGACTAGACATAAAAAACGGTCATCTCATATTTTACGAGGGTTTGCCAACCCTCTTGGAAAAAACAGAATGGCGTCCCTCTATGTATTATTATAAATAATATCGTTGGAAGTTATGATGATGATTTCAGTAAAATTAGGATTAAGAGTGACGCGCATTCCAGAGCTCCAGTGATGTCGTATCGGATGACTTAGCTCCCAACCAAGATGTATGACGTTTCCTCATTAGGGCTCAACTCACTCTCACCCCAATAGACGTCTCAACTCCACGTCTCGTTATCATTCAAGAGTCATCTTCAGTCGGTCAAGACAAATTTATTTTTAATTAATACTAATTAATTATTTTTATCTGGCGCCTATGATCTAACTAAAAACAGGTGAACGGTCCTTTTAATCCAGGTAATTGCAATTATAATTAGCACGATTTACCGAACACATTTTAACGCACACCTTCATTGGTCACGCTTCGTTGAAACCTGGAGATTTACTGCAGTAGTCTCATTCCTCTTTTTATTACTGGTGATACGGATGATGATAATGATGAATAAAAAATATAATAACGGTGACAATATTAATAACGTAAGAGTTACAATTATGTCAAATTTGATAACTCATTACGAATTATAAAAATTCATAAAAATTTCACTTTAAAAAAAATATTGCCTCATCAACCGCAAATACAACTAAGGCGTTTTGTCGCCGATGCGGTCGGCTAATGAATAATGAATAATGAATTCAGCGTCACGATGATGAGATGCAAAAAACCTTTGATGGACAAACTTGCAAAGTCGGTCAAAGAGTGGCGTATCTAAGCGTATCAATTCACTCCTCTTGTCCTTCTCCACATCTCTCCATCTTTTATGCTCACCATCATTGTTTGCCTTTTAGGGCAAAGTAGGTGACGAAACGGTGATGTCGGGAGTTGTGTAAGAGGCGTCATTATTAATAATAATAATCTTAATCTTATATGTTGTTTTTTTAGAGAAATTACGGTGATTATTGCAATTATTTGATTATAGCCAAGTTTACCAATTACAACGATTCAATTTTGCATATAAGTTTTATCTTAATTTCAATCAATATCGATAATTATAGAAATAATTACACTAGTTTTTTAAACATGACATGTTAGTGATGTTGGTGCTATTACCAGATGCTGTGTGCACAGCAAATGACTGGAAGCTTGTATCGTGTTCGCACCACTCACGATAGAAGCTCGATCACGTGACCAACAAATGAACATTCGATACCTTTTCCTATTTTTGTCACACATTCCAGCTCCAATCTTCACTCCACCTGACGTTCTGTCCATCTTTCCGAAGTGAGTTGATAAAAATATGGCTTCATATCTTATTGTTGATTTCTATTTTGGTCTAACAAAATGCAATGAAGGAGTTATACAATAATAATGTAGATCGTACGGCCAGTTGGCAGGTATTATTTATTATTTAATTATTTATTAAACAGGGCAACGTTTTGGTTTAGGCATTATGCGGCATAAACTATTAGAACTTTGATTCTAAAGACATGATGATGGGATTCTAATTACAAATGTTAGAAATGTTTGTAATTGTTTTTTTTTTAGCACAAATATAGATGTGACATACAAAAAGTGATAAAATGATATGATTTTCGACAAAAATTTATTTGTTATCAAGCACTATTTTCCGCGTTCCTGTTTTCCTAAAAGGAGCTGCTAGTTTTAATTATATTCCCCCAAAAATTACTTTTTTTATGGGTTTCTTGGGACTAACGGTTTATGACATACAGTATTCGATTACAGTGTAATTGAAGGGCAGGGAATGTAAACACCGGCAGACATTGGCTAAAATTTCGTCAAGGTAACGCCCCTCTACCAATCAAAGCGAGCTATTCAAATTTGAATTTCGAATCTTAAAATCAATCAATTGGACGTCATATTCGCCATACTGCGTGCAGGGGTCTTGAGTGGGCGGGGCCAATTGTAAGAGCTTGAATTTAATTGGTCGGCGTAGAAGTAGAAACGATTAATTATTAATTAAGTATCAATTGATAGGTGGCTTTAAATTACAGAATCGGTTGGTTTGTTTCACGAGCGCTGGTATATCCTTACATGGTTAGTAACATGATAGAAGGAGTTGTGTTTTGCTTTCGGAATCTTGGCTCGCGTAACTGATATAATCTCGGATCTCTTGCCAGTCTTAACGTGGTTTGTTCGAAGCATGTTTCTTTTCTTTTTTCAAGTTCTCTTATTTTGAAGCTTATTTCTCAAATTATGTTTTTCAAATAAGTCAACCCTTGAACTGGAATTCAATTAGAAGAGGTCGAAATTAGCGCAGAATGTCGGTAAAAGTGTTTGAGCGTTTAAGCCCGCTTAATTATTCAGGCAACCTTCAACTAAAGATCACACACGGATTAGCACGCGACTCTTTTGATGTGACGTAACTAACAAATGTAAGCTGAATATCAGAGATATTTTAGTATTAAAACTACAAAAAAGGAAAAGATTTAATTAGCACCAATTGAACTGATAGCGTTTTAACGGCTAATAATTGATGGTAATATGGTATTTATTGAAACAATAATTAAATAAAATAATTAGTTATTCCATGTCAAAAGTAAAGTTTACTTGAGTACATTTTGTTGGTTATATCTTCATACATTATCATTTAATCAGAAGGCTACAGCAAAGTAAACAGTGCATCAGATACGAGACAGTTGCATGTGCGATGAATGTATTTGCATCAAGATGGCGCTAGATAAATGTAGCATAAACATTTCTTTAGATAATATTTCTTTTCATATCGTTTTGGCTGAAAGCAAAAATAATTATTTTGTATTGCAGCATGTACCATTATTACAACAAGGCCCGTATTTAGGGGTAACGGGTTCAACCCATCCCCCGCGAAATATTAAAAAAAAGATTTTTATTGTAATGATGCTACATAAATCATAAAATTTAAAACCCATCTCTATTATTATTATCATTTGATTATGATAAATAACAGATGAACCCCTGAAATCATTTTCTGGCTAAGGGCCTGAGTACAACTGTATTCTGTATTCGCATTGATTGCTTGAACTAAAAAACTCAACCGTCCTTAAGAATTTAAATAAAACTTTTCTAGTTGATGAAGCTTCGATATTATAATATTCTTTAAAATTATATTATGTTTGTTGTCACTTGTTGCTAGGGGATACGCAAGAGCTTGAATGCTTATTTTTTATGAATATTAACAAAATTCAAATGTGTTAATCGGAAATTATTAATATGTGTTAGAGACGATGATGGTATGTTGGATGAACATTATTAACATTATCATTACTATCAAGTTGATTAGAAATTTGAAATATAAAAAATTTAAATATATATTATGTACAACTCTATTTGAATTAAAATTAAACAAAATCTAAACCTATTTACATCCGTGGTTATTAAAATTTTTTACAACTTATAATTATTTCAACAAAAATTGTTTTAATAACGTCAAGATAAGGCAATGAAGCGTGAAGCTAAGAATTATGAACAAATAGTACAGCATAAAACGTAAAACATAAAAATTCTTTGAAATGACTCGGAAAGCAAAAATCGTAAGATGAGCCGGAATGAACAAACACCAGGCCAATTACTTATGCATAGACACAGATCAACAGCCAAACATGAAAGGAGCAAACAGGTCCTCTTCCACCCCTTACTCTCCCTTTTCTTCATCATCTCTCCACTTTTCTTCTGCTATTTTCAACGACAGGGCAAGTTAGAGAGTGTTTTTCTCCGAGTTTTTAATAACTGTCAATCATTCCGCCGCTATTTATTATTTTTGTCGAACGGACGGACGGATGGATGATTGATTGAAGTCTGAAAAATAAAGGATGGAAAGATTAACGGATTAATGAACGGATAGACGAACAGATGAACGGATGGAGCAATAAATGAAGCAATAGATGATTAAAATATTCCAGATTAAAATTCCGTAACTCGACGCCGACATTCGTAACAAGTTGAAAACAATGGTCTGCTGAGATCCATTTCCACGTTCATTATTCAACATTGCTCGTTTCTATTTTTAAATGTTCAAATATATTCGACATAACAACTAATGTCAGTAAATCTAATAAATAACAATTTAATACAAATAAACGAATATAAACAATACAAATAATTGTATATATTTAACAATGTAAATATTTAAGTCATTAAAAAAACATGAAATCTCAATGCATATTACGATTTGAAAACTTTTTCAGAATTTCGTCAAAAAACTTGAGAACACACGCCTGGCAAGCAATGGACACTCGTAAAGGTAAATGACGTCATGATACAACATGGCCGCTCACGACTTGATAACGAGGAGTTTATCACTGAGCGATAATTACCACACCCTCTGTCCCTACAGCAGCGACAAAACCTTCCCTTATTATCGTTAGTACACATCCGTGCTTTTTCCTTTCCTGCTGGTTCTGCTGCTTTTAATGCTCTTTTTCATTATCGTCCACGCCAGCAAAGATATTCGATTTCAAGCAATTTTTTTAGTTTATTTGTTTGTCGGCGCGTACAGTTTCAGAATGGATTGAAATGTTATAATAATAATGTTATGCTTGTTGTGAGGCCTGTTATTTCTATGACCTTGTAGGTTGATATTCATCATTCCATCATTACATCATTTCATCCTCGTCGATGTAGGTCGACCGGAGTGATTGTTTTCATAAGAAATTTATTTTATACGCTTGTTTCTAGATTATGAGATAGTGGAGGAATAATACACCTTTGAATGATAATACTTTAATACATGTTAGCCATGATGATAATGATGATGAAGATGATGAGGATGATGATGAAGATGATGATGGTGACGATGATTATGATGACGCTATCCAAACAGGATGTGTATGATTTTTGTTTTGCTGTTTCCACCAAAAAAGCATTAAACATTTTCTTCTTCTCAAGTGTCACGTGACAAAATGGCGTTTCTACTTTCCCTGCGAGAATAATCACCATCGGGGCAAGCCAAAATAATATAATAATAATAATAATAATAATAATAATAATATAATAATAATAATAATAATAATAATAATAATAATAATAATATAATAATAATAATAATAATAATAATAATAAATAATAATAATAATAATAATAATAATAATAATAATAATAATAATAATAATAATAATAATAATATAATAATAATAATAATAATAATAATAATTTGTTTCTTTTAGCAGCAGGTGCGATTTGATCCATGTAAATGAATTTTAATGAGAAAGTAACACTAGTACCGTAGTTCGTGTAGAGACGAAGATGATGACGTTAGTTAGCATAAATTATGCAAATCATCTTAACGTCACACACGTCCAATGGCGTGCGAGAAAAATCCTGCAAGCACAAATACCTGGAACGGTATCGGGTTACGTGAATTCTTGGCGTCAGAGTAATGGTGTATTAATGTAGTGGGGTATAATACTCCTCGATATTATATGGGGTATATGGGATGTAATGCTTCTTATTATTATTACTAATATTATTATTACGTAGGGTATATGGGATGCAATATCCCTGGTATTATAAGGGAAATGTGGGATGTTATAGCTCTTGGTATTATGTGGGGTATATGGGATGTAATATGGGGCAGGGGACATTGCTCAATTGATGAGTAGGGATATGGTTGTCGGGTTATCATCATCATCATCATGGATTAGCATATATTACTAGAACTCATATTATTTTTGTTATAACCGACGCAAATGTGATAGAAAATATTAAAAAATCTTTTTAATAGGAAAAGGTGAAAGTTGTTATCGAACATGTCAATCGACGAATGGATGCGTTGACAACCAGCGTGGCACCTATGCAAATATCGAATGACAATAATTATAGAAACTCAATCGATAATGATCATCTAAATATGACGGACTTTGATAATTATTTTTAAATCCTCAATTAATTTGTATTTAGTTAAACTAAGTAACTGTTAATTAAACTGTTGATATGAAGTAATTCGTCCTTTTACCATCATCATCATCCTCTTCGTCATCATTATTTATAATGATATGTTCATTTATATAACTCGATCACCGCCACCAACATCATTACCATCACCAACATCATTACTATCACCACCAGCAACATCATTGCTATCATCACCATCACCATAATCACCACGACCAGCCCTTGAGCAGTGGCAAGTTTGTTTACAGATGCTGTGTGTGCCTCGTCCTCAGGTCACGTGACTATCATGTTACCATGTTATCAATCAAAACATTGTTTTTTTTTTAACATCACTGAATCGAAACTATAACAAATGATTATCGAATCAAATAAGATCTTAGTGAAATATTAAATGTTAAATGTAAATTATTAACTATTAAATGTTAAATGCTAAATATTAACATATAAACTAATGTCATCATCATCATCACCATCATCACCATGACAACCATCATCATGGGGAGTCATAATGATGAGCAAGTGGGTGAAGATAATTCAAGATATTTGGTTACCTCGCTGAGGTGCATTTTACTCTCAGGTAATGAACTCGTTCTGTGCTCGTGTAGTCTTGTGCGTGCGCGCCGTCTTAAATGGGTATCTTGGGGTATGGATGAGTGAGAGAGTGGTGGGGAATGAGAGAGTGTCGAAGAGTAAGGTTTAAATTATCTGCCATGATTTTAAGCCCATTGCCGTCACAGCTAATCCACCATCATTATTGCTATTCTTGGTCACAATTCTGTGTATTGGGTAACGAGGTCGAGATTAATAATTACTGATAAATTACAATATTACTAATTAATTATTATAAATAATAATACTGATGATGATGATGATAATAATAATATCACACATTTTCCAGTGAATTTTCCTTCCGCCCATGGATATGGCAATACCGCCAATAAGATGCCGTCTCTACCGCTCCCGATCGCCTCATCTTCGTCGTCATCCTCTTCACCGTCATCGGCAGCAGCCGTGGCAGCCGCGTTAGACTCGGCAGTCGACAGCTACGCCAAGCTGAACGCGCTTCACGTTGCCCCAGCCATCAACGGAGGATCAATCTTCGACGGTGACCTTTCATCCCTCCAACATGGAGATTTTCAGCACTTTCAAAACACGCACAACGATCATCGCCATCATCAACATCTTCACAATCACCAGGCAAATGCTCATAACGCCCCTATTTTGATGTCGACGGCTTGTCCGGCACCGACTTCCACGGTCATCAGTGCCGCCAACGTGACCAGCAGTAACGGTGGATCAGTTGTTTTTCCTTCTTTTGGCTTTACTCAAGAGCAGGTGGCATGTGTTTGCGAAGTTCTTCAGAGCAGCGGCAGCGTAGACAGACTGGCACGATTCCTCTGGAGTCTTCCATCTTGCGACTATCTCCACAAAAATGAAAGCGTTCTCAAGGCCAAAGCCGTGGTGGCATTCCACCGCGGCAATTTTAAAGAGCTATACAGAATTCTCGAATCTCACCAGTTTTCGCCCCATAACCACTCAAAACTTCAGTCCCTCTGGCTCAAAGGACACTACACGGAGGCCGAAAAGCAGAGGGGCAGACCACTGGGAGCCGTTGGAAAGTATCGAGTCAGAAGGAAGTTTCCTTTGCCGAGAACCATCTGGGATGGAGAGGAGACTAGTTATTGCTTCAAGGAAAAGTCGAGAACTGTTTTGAGAGACTGGTACTCTCACAATCCTTACCCTTCGCCACGAGAGAAAAGAGAGTTGGCAGAAGCCACGGGCCTCACTACGACGCAGGTCAGCAATTGGTTTAAAAACAGGAGGCAGAGAGACAGGGCAGCTGAGTCCAAGGAAAGGTTTGCTGCTCTTGTAACCATTGGTTTCAGAAGTTTTATGTACATTCATAAAATAATAGTTGATTCTGTCATATCAATTGGCTTGCAATTGTTAGTTTGTAATTAATATTTGTCGGCAGCTAAGTTGATTACATAATTTCATTAATTGCTCAGACGATAAATCACTGCTCTGGAAGTTGATATGAATGATAAAATGTTTCTGATCGTTACACGCATCCATGCATTTGACGACGGTTTACATTTACGTGAAGAATAACAAATGCACGCGTTTGAATATCCATTGAATATCCATTGAATATCCATTGAATATCCATTCAGGGATGCTACCACTCCCGGCGACCAGTCGCTCGAATCCAACGCCGACTACGACGATGTCAACAAAAGCAAGAACCCCGTGACCAATGCAAGTGGGCATCATCATCAACAGCAAAATCAACCGAGCAACAACAGCGGAAAGTCGAGAAACGAAGACGACGAAGACGACGACGAGGACGATGGCTACGATGATGCTGAAGAGGATCAGGCAGATGTCGAGACATGCCTCTCAAATTCTGATTCACGAACACTCAACCAAACTTGCTCGTCCCATTCCCCATCCATCTATCCATCATTCCCGCATCTCCATCAAAACACCCAACAGAAATTACAAGCAAATTTGCCCTATCTGAGTTCATCAGTTCAGCACCAGTTCTACAACCTAACTCCCTCTCTGTCGAAATCTTCGGCCATGCCTTTTTACTCGCATACTCAACCCGTGCCCCAGCAATACTTGACGAGTCACTTCTATCCTCATTTCAGTCCTCAGGGATTCGTCGCCTCCAGTCCTGGACCTTCTGCTCTTTTCTCTCCGACAGCTCCCCACCATTATTCCTCCTACCAGCATGGTTTGATCCACCCATCCAGCCATCACCCCCCACCTCAGGTTGGCTACCACCAGATGTCGCCCGTACGAACCCAGCTTGGAAAAGCATCGTCTCCATCCGCTTTGGATCTGTTCTCCATGTTTAACTCGGACGCATCGACGCTTTTTTCACCGTTCCAGTCTAAAAATGGCTCGTCAGACGACGTCAAGGATGACGTGACGAGCAAACATGTCGACGACGATGACGTGGCAAACAATGATTCGCCTTCCTTGTCATCACCGTCGTCATCGTCTTCTTCGCTCCCGGTGCCGACAGGAAATAGGACCCAGCCCCCTGCATTCATGTTGTTGCCCTCACCTTGAACTTAACGATGTTACTAAAATAGCAGGCGGTTTACGGTCTAATCATTAATGTTAACCTTTGTCAGTCTTTTATTTACATAATTCATGATAATGTATTCGGCCGAAAATAGAGGGATATGGAGAAATATTTGCCGAATCGAACCCGTTTGTATTTGAGGTAATGATCTTATGAATATGCATCGACTTAAATATCTATTCATAAATCAACTTGGCAAGCATCAGCACAAACGATGAAGTGAGAAAGTAAAGAGTTACCAATTAACAATTTCCAATGTTTTCCGACAAAAATGAAATTAATTACGAATCCATGTGTTCGTGAAAAAAATAGTGATTACATGATTATTGGTGATGAAATTCAGTTTCTTTTTTTAACCATTAAAGAGGTCGCGCAGTTCGAACTTCTGCAACGATTGAAGCTTCAACGATTTCACTTTCAACCGCTTGACTGTCTCCAGTGGACTCTCGGAGGTTGTGAATTGAAGCGACATCTGCAGCTGAACAAACGCATTAAAATTCCACCTTTGACGCCTTCAAAGACAAGAAATTAATGTGATTTTCTTTTGTCTCCAATCGTTTGTTTGTAAGTTGGATGGCTGAGCTAATGGGTGGATGACCGGGTCAAGGGGCTATGGTTTTTGAACTGATTCCTCTTCAGAAGCCTGGCTGATAAAAAGCTACAAATTTACGAGTAAATAATGCCAATTACAGTTGTAGGCATGGGTTGGGAATAAAATGGGCAGCAATAAATTCATTCCTAGTCAATCATCGACAAAAGTGATACAAAATGAGATTATAGAATGCAGTCATATCTGAAGTAAACCCAATAAAAATTTAAAAAAAAATAAATAAAAATTAAAGATGAAATAATTTAGCATGGAATGTTGTAGAGCATTTAACCATTGCACAACAATCACAGATACAGCGAAAGCAAAGACAATTACCAAAGAACCGGTGAACAAAGCGCGATGACTTCTTCTTAAGAGTAAGAGCACACCTGTTTCCATGCCTTGAATGCCTCATCATCATCATCATCATCCTCTTCTCTCATCATCATTCATTTTCTCTTCTCGTTGGGTGGCCGTTAGAAAAGAAGGCAATTCATTAACTCAATAATGCTAATTATAGAACAGCTTAATTATTACAATTGCTTATATCAATAAAATTGATGATGATGATGATGATGATGATGATAATAATAATAATTAATAATAATAATAATAATAATAATAATAATAATAATAATAATAATAATAATAATAATAATAGTTTTACAAGTTTAATGATAATTGATGTCACATTGCAATTAATTATTTTCCACCTTCACATTTTAACTTCAAAAACGTTGACAGGACTTTTAACTTTAAATAACAACATCGATTCGGTGCTGATGACGATAAAGGCGGTTTAATAATGAGTGGACGACATAATGTAATGAGTAACAACATAATAACCGTATTGATTATCGTCTCGCATCAATGGTTTGCGTGACCTAACGTCGCTCAGATTGCCCTCGTCGTTTACGCTCCATAGAATTGTGACCACAGCAACGGCATAGAAATCGTAGCGGATTCGAACAGGTGCTCACAATAGTTGCGTGCATTCGCCCGTGACTTCCGCTAGCCCGTTTATCGCCCAAGAAGAGAATCAACAGGAACAGAAAGTACGTGATCTCCTACCATCGTCTCGAAAGTCTGTATTGCGTTCTTTGGGGAAATTATTATTCTTTGTTGCTAGAGGAATGGCTGAGCGATAAAAAGACTTAGAGCGCCAAGGAAAGGATAACTTCTGGTCATGCAATGTTCCATCCTGTCGGATTGCATTGAATTTTTTTAGAGGACGTTTTTGAGAACAATGAATTGCATGGAGAATGAATTCCTTGGAAATTCTCATGCACTTGTTGGTCTGTCGATGTCTCCCGGTAATGATCGAGGACATCTTCATGTTAACATCAATTGCTCTTCATTGTAAGTGCCTCATCATCAATTTAACCCATTAAGAAAATAAGTAAGAAAAATTTAAAATCTTCAAAAAATATTATATAAGTTAAAAATATTTTATAAATTAAAAATATTTTATAAATTAAAAATATTATATAAGTTAAAAATATTGTATAAGTTAAAAATATTTTATAAATTAAAAATATTATATGAGTTAAAAATATTACATCAGAATCATTCACCAAATTTTTTTGAATTGGGAGCAACTTTCACGTGCCAATCAATCTTCGGGAAACTCGAACGGTGTCCAAATAAATGTTTGGAGCAATGGATGGATGGGTGCATAGATGGATAATAATTGCTAGATGGGTGGATGGATGGATGGATGGATGGATGGATGGATGGATGGATGGATGGTGGATGGATGGATGGATGGATGGATGGATGGATGGATGGATGGATGGATGGATGGATGGATGGATGGATGGATGGATGGATGGATGGATGGATGGATGGATGGATGGATGGATGGATGGATGGAGGATGGATGGATGGATGGATGGATGGATGGATGGATGGATGGATGGATGGATGGATGGATGGATGGATGGATGGATGGATGGATGGACGGACGGACGGACGGACGATGGATGGATGGATGGATGGATGGATGGATGGATTGATGGATGGACGGACGGACGGATGGATGGATGGATGGATGGATGGGCAGATAAGGAGGTACTGTAGGCAAACATGGTTAAGAATGAAAAGTTAATTAGCACTGGGATATCGTGTTACCCTGCTGAGCACACAATTTGTCCGCATAATAATAATAATAAAAACAAAAATAATCACAATTTCCAACTTCTCATGAAATTATACCATTTTTGTTCGAACAGTAATTTAAGAAAGAATTTGAAAGAAATTAAACATAAAATGATTGAAACAAGCTTTAAACCGACAAACAACATTCATTCGTTGCTGTCCGTCAAACTTTCGTCATTAACACACCCAACGCGTCCAGCAAAATGTCTAACCAGATTACAAGGGCTTATCTCAGTATGAAATAAATGGACTGAACAAGAGCTCAACCCATCAATCGGTCAATCAATCGAGGTTTTTGCCTTCACTGGAGCGTGTCAGCAAGGAATGTTAAATGCGTTTTCACAGCGGTTGTTCTTAAAAAAAAAAATAAATTCGACGATCGTAATGCTCGGCATATCTTGTTACCGTGGTTACTCGTGACGGATGGACGGAATTAGATAATCTGTGTTTATATAAGCATCGATGGATGGAGGGATGGAGCTCTTTGGATGGATGATTCAGCGGAGAAATGAATGGAAAGATGGTTAAGATGGACAACTCATTTAATTGACGTCTCGTGTCGTCACAGTTGGAAGTGAACCACATGAGGTCCTTTTAGGGACATTTGTTAACCGAAACATTCGTTATCTGCTCCCACACTGTCGTCCATGTTATCTTCTGTAAACAAGCCATTACTACTTGACAATATTAGAATGTTATATTGCAAAAGTATGAAATTATTTACATTTAAATTGGCATTAAAATCTCATAAACAATTGAAATAGTATATTTTATTTGGATGATTGCCATAAACTGGTTTTATAAATAATTAGTTATTATTATTAAAATACTATTTATTAATAACATTAGTTATCATTATTATTATTATTATTATTATTATTATTATTATTATTATTATTATTATTATTATTATTATTATTATATTATTATTATTACAAACCTTTTGTAGAAACCAATCACAAAAAAGATGACAATAATAGTAATAACCCCAACCCTCGTAATAATCTTTACGCTTCATTGAATTACAGCCCCGGTTATTTAATTACAACTGCGCACGCCCACCTCATGTGTCAAGTAATATAATATATTAAAATAAATGTATAAAAAATATATAAAGGTAGAGAACATAATGACCATGATAATCTTCATTATTAATTTAATCACTTCCCCTATCATAATCATCCTAGTCACCACCATCACCGTCATTAACACAATCACGAACATCACCATCAAATGAAGATCGTGGCCAAGGGGTTCCGCATGATTGAACATGAAGATGCTGCTTATTAGGAGCTAATTAGGATCCGAACAACAGCACTTTTGTTCATCGTGGATGACATGCTGTCATTAATTCGCACGTGGATCTGAGATGGCGATGTTGTTCATTGCTATACGAGCCACACCTAACACACCTACCACATTTACCACATCTACCACACCTACCACACTTACCACACTTACCACACCCACCACAATCGCACCCGACCCATGTCTAACGTGATATCTCCTTCTCATTCTAATGTAATTCAACTTTTAACTAAACGTCAATTATCTATAAAATGATGGTCACACACCATGAACTTAAATATATAAAGTAACAGAAATAATAAAAACGTAAAGTCAATTAAGCAGTTACGAAATTTTTCTGACAAATTTCACGGACGTCAATTCATTTTATTCAAGAGAAAAGCTAGAATTGCTAAAAAGCTAAAAAAAATTTTCATCCGTTCGAAAATTTGTTCGAAATAAACCTTTTTTCTTTTTTTTAAAAGCTATTACTTTGAGTCAATATCTCTGCTTAACAGCGGATTAATTCAAATAAGCCAATTAATTCCTTACCATCAATTCGTAATCATTTTTAACACCAATCATGATCGGTAGTCAGTGAAAGATCATTTCACTAAATTCTCTGTGGTCGTGCAATCATGACCTTCCAAATCGTAAGTTAACCCTGACCTTAATCCTAACTCAGTTCATTATGTTCACCATCATGATTAATATCAGTAAAACGCTAATTATAAATTATCAAATCGTGATAATGAAATGTTTAATGTTTATAACAATTGCAACGAGTAATTAACGAATATTAATAAGATAAAGTTGCGTCACGGTGAAGCAGACGATCATCAGAACGAAAAGTACATTATTTACGGACAACCCACTTTATTGTAATCTATTGCGTCTTGTTAATTATTCATATTTTTGTCGACATCGTTACAAACATTCAAAAGTCATAAAAACATCATAGAAATTGACACAGTTGTTAGTTTGTCCACATTTAAACAACTTTAAACATTAAACAACGAAATGATTTTTATAAAAAACACATTTGCTCAAAGTTGCCCTAGCGATAACTTTGAAAACAATTGCAATTTGTACCCTGGCATTCAAGTCAAAGATTATTTGCAACTCTAGCGAATAGTGTGAATATAAGATTTATTGTACATAATGAAGCAATACACACGATATAATCATATAAAACGTATTAAATTCGAAAACGCTTGTATGATTTAAGTGATATTACAAAGATAAAATAAAAAGATCTGAATTTCTGTCAATTCAGGTGATATTCTTACAACGTGAGCAACGTCGCAGTTGAATACGAGTAACTTTATTATAAAATAATCAACCTAAATTATAAAATAATTATTATAAAATAATCAACCTAAATTAGCTGCTAACATCACCACAGATGATAAGGTCTACTAATACATGTGCATGCGAGAAGATTAACTTTCATTTCTTAAATGGATGATAAAGATGATGATAATCATAATCGTGTAGCTAATGAAGATGATCTGATAATATTTCTAAAAGTGTCGAATATGGTGTTGGAGGTTGCACTGATGATGCTGGTGATGAAAACTCCATTCCTATAAAAACCGAATTTCAATAAATTCAGAAAAATGACCCACGTTCAATTCACAGCATGTTCTTCTCAATAAATCCAATCACAGGTCAATTCTCAAGCCTAAAATTGCGCTTTTAATCAATTTTTATTAAAAACACAGAGATGGTTTCTTTTGCTTTGAACCTGTTTGTGTGAATCTCTTAGTTAAATATTAATAAAATTTAGTCACATCTGCATGGACATAAAAATTGTTGTCGACATCGTGAGAGTCTCAACAATGGCACAATCCATTATTGATAGGATCTATTACTAATTAGTTACGTACAAATTACATTTATTTCTCGAACGAATCGACGTCTACAGCTTTATTATTGAACGAGTGACGGATCGATAATAACAAACGGGAACATCACTATTGCCACTAAAATCTTTTTTTGAAGACATCTTCTGAAGGCACAAACGAAAACAAATTCTAAATGAAACATACAATCGAATTAAATTTCGAAAATTCATGACTTTATGTTTATTTTATTTTATTTAAATTTTATTTCTTTGAAACTCAAAAATATCAAATTTATTTTTAGATTATTACAGATGAATTTA
>JAJTWR010000251.1:1915000-1917500 GCA_021613335.1 Whitmania pigra | reverse complement strand
ACGGTCGTACCATAGGTCTGTGCAACACAGCAAGATGTTGAATTAAGAGCTGTTAATTTAATATCAGTCAAATTTTAGTCAAATATTACTGTAATGCGGTACCGATATTGAAAATTTAATTACTGTAAGTAACTAAAAGTAACTGTAAGTAAATAAAATACAAGCCTTGTAAGCAGATACGTAAACATACGGTAGGCAGCCATTGGCAGCATCGTTGGTCTGTTGGTTGTATGGTTGCGTTTATGAATCTTCTTAATTTAGTGCGTCGTTACAGATTTACCGTTAATAGCTATTTCGATATTACCATATGTCGACAAGATGAGTGCAAAACCATCGAATACAAGAAAGGAATCATGGAAGACTCTCTGGCACGAATCTTAAATTTATTTGTAAAGAAAATAAGTTGGATATCCGAATGATCTGCAAATGGCGAGCTCAGTTGATAGGTGGACGAGGAAAATGCTAAGAAGCGCAAGTATGGATTAGAGACTCTGTGAAGCCTAACCTGCCTAAGAATTGGGTTAAGAATTCAGCACATAAAATTACTGACAGTTGTATTGCCAATACGGCAAGGTACATAAACACGAAATACCAATTTAAGAAGAGTTCTCTTGTCAAACATGAGAACAATGGTTTTGCGGGAAATGAATTCGCAAGAAATTCATGCAGGAATATCGAATTTGATGTTTGAAAATTTATAATAATGGTCCAGAAATTGATATTTGACTAATTTATAAAATGCTCTAATTGAACGGTTTTAAACATTTTTGTAAAATATATCATTAAAACCATGCTCTTTGCCTCTTGTAGAATAATGGTTTGTGCAACATGAAAAAAAGGTTCCAATTGGTTGTTTATTATGAAAATATAAGACACCCCGAAAATAAGCCCTAGCGCGACTTTTGGAGCAAAATGAATGTGAGATTTTTATATGAGTTAATTAAATATCCTGCTCTAAAGAAAGTCCAAACCCATCTGTAATAAATTTAACAAAAATAAATGCCAAGGCGATCATTATATACGTCCGACCAGTTATGGAATATTGTTCTCCAGTATGGAATCCTCATCTCAAATGTCTTCTTCAAGCAGTCGAGTCAGTCCAAAGAAGATTCACAAAAGCAATCCCTAGCCTTTGATACCAACCATACTCAAGCAGACTTCGTTGGGGCTCAGATCACGTAAACGTCGTAGTTTAATGTCCGATTTATGCTTTTTGTTTAAATTACTGAATGGTCTTGTTAAAAGTGATCTCTTAAGTTTTGTTCGATTTTCAGACTATAATCGAATACGGACACCACTTTAAGTTACGCGCGGAGAAATGCTCGGTCAATTCTACTAAAAACTTTTTTTTGATAGAGTTGTTGCTACCAAACGAGATGGCGTCTGACGCACTTTTTCGCGATTTAAATCATTACTGCTTAACATCAATTTTTCAAAATTGTTAATAATTACCGACTAATTTTCTGTAAAATTTGCTTTTCCTCGCTATGATGCTTTTTTTTTATGAACTTTACTATGATGTTGCTTTTCGTTTTTGCTGAGGCTGGTATTTCTGGCCCATCAACCGGCTAAATAAATACATAAAATAATTCCATCGCCATGTCCGTCTTAATTATGCAATGGACAAATAAATAAATACCCTGCTACAAGGATGCGACAGTCAAGTTTTGTAACCATAATTAGTGCACGTCATACAAACAAAGATTACAGAAGCATTGGACCAGAAAAAAACATCCAATTGGAGTATTCCTTGACTTGTCAAAGGCATTTGATGCAGCGAACCATTCAATTCCCCTTAAGGAACTTGGAATGGTTTGAGAGCTGAAAAATTGAATTCAACAACTCTGTTTATGCGATGTCCTATCAACAGTCGAATCCATAACTTGTGACGTGTCCCAAGACTCCATCCTAGGGCCACTCTTATTTTTGATACATATCAACGATCTCTACCACACTTCTAACTTTTTCGAGTTTATCTTATTTGATGATGATATCAACCTCTTTGTCGCTGGACATAACCTAAACGATCTCATTAAGAATATTAATCGAGAAATCGACCTCTTATTCAATTGGTTTTGCGCAAATAATCCATCAGCCTGAAAAGACAAATTGCATGATATTATCATGTCATTATCACAATAAAAATATTTGATCCCAATCATCAATTATATATAATCGACATTCTTATTAATCGTGTAAATTCTTGCAGAATTCTTGGAGTATTACGTGGATAGATCACATTAGTTTGATTCATTCTTTATTCATACAAAAACCTCACTCACTCTTTATTACTCATTCACCCATATTTGTCTTATTGCAATATCGTTTGGAAATCCACTTATCCATCTCGTTTAGACTCACTAACCACAGCTCAAAAGAGATCACTACTCACCAACTTTCTCATCCTCCTCTGTCATCATCTCGCCCCCATTCATTCACCATAACATTCTTAACATCAGCCAATTAAATACATTTCAAACAGACCTATTCATTTACAAAT